>BLYF01000033.1:315263-350895 GCA_014905255.1 Herpotrichia juniperi | reverse complement strand
GATGTGCTATGCCGCTGGCTCCACTTGATCAACTGAAAACTTGAGCTCAGTGATCGCAAGAAGGCTATGACAGGTTAGCAAATTGAATAGAAAGTTGGCAGCCAAAGGATGCTGGAGGGCAGGGAGTACTCACTAAGTATGAAGAATGTGAAGGAAGCAGCGAGTGGCCGAGTTTAAATACGCTGGCTCGGCTTGGCAGTCTAGTGAATCATGTGATCGCTTAGGCTCCAGCACTCGCTTCTGCGAGATGACCTCGGTTAAATAGAGCGAGGAACTCTTGTTGGCTTAGAGGGCCGGAGATCCGCCGGCCGCAGAAGCTTTTAAAGATAAGAACCTGAACAGCGGCGTTCTCGTCTCAATTAGATTTCTCTATTTGTAGTCTAATTGCTGCAGATGTCACGGGCTCCGCTATCATTCTAAAAAGTGGTTAGAGCTGTGGCGAAGCCGTGGGTAGCTAACACGCTTATTCCACATCAGGTTTATCAAAAATGAAGGTCCTCTAGAATGTAAATCTTCTGAGTTAAATGGTATATATACAAAAATGAAAGTCAGATAAGGCTGAAAAGTCAAGCTAGAGTAACTACTCAATTAGCTCTAGAACAAGGTTTGAGTCGGATAGGGTGATGTGCATGCGTGCGTTGAAAAGGCGCTGGCTTAGGGTAAGAAATTAGACAGTATAGGATATGGATAGAGTTTGGGTGAGATTGCAAAGTTTGCTTTAACTGGAGGGTGTGGTGTTGTATCTGTCTGAGAAAGTTGTCTCAGGAAAAAGAGTGCGTGGATGGCAAGCTGTACTGTTTTATACTTGCACTGTACCTAGTGACATGGAGTTTATAAAACCCATCGTTTACACCATCACGAGAGCAATGATCAGACACTGAATGGAGCACCAAACGTCAAGCCTCCACAATACTGGCATAAAGATTGGTCACTGTGTGTCGGTAAATGAAAATACAACGGACAATATGAAGTCATGCAAAGAAGTATATCGGATGTTAATAATTCATACATTATGCACTGTGGTGCCTGATCCGTTTCCATCCAAAAGCAACTATCTAGAGCCTCAATACTCCAAGCTCATATAAGCCATCAGCCTTTTCAGATCCAGAACGCCGTGCAATGCAATGAATCCAACTTCTCATGTATCCATAGATTCTTAAATCTAGGCACCTATGGCCTGGGGATTCCAGTACACCGACTTTGGGTCGTACTTCGTCTTGAGTGCTGCAAGTTTAGTATACAGCTCACTGCCGTAGTACAGCTTGTGTGCCTCAGCGGCGGTGTAGCCGGGGTCAACATAGTTCAGGTAGGCACCGAAGCTAGTGTTGGGCTGCGCCTTGGTGATGACCGAGTTCAGCTCGTTGATGAAGGGAATGCTATCAGCGCCGTTTCCATAGTTTTGGAAAACCCAGAGCGAGTCACGGTCGTTGTAAGCGGCGTCCTTGGTAGTCTTGGTGTTGATCGCCGATTTGGGTCCTCCATACAAATTGATAATGACGAAGTAAGAGGCAGTAGTGCTCTTGACTGCATCATAGAACGCGTTGAGAGAAGGTGCGGAAAGCTTGTCTGATTCAGGTACGGTGATGGACTTGGCATAGAAGGTATCGTGCTCGTCATAGCCGGTGAGGGGTTCGCGGATGTCGGTCTTGTCGGACATCAGAATGAGGTAGTCGATCCAGTTGTAGGATTTGGTGATAGTGACAGCGGGTGTGGGCAGAGTGCGGGTGAGCTCGGGTGCAATCTTGCTATTGAACTCTTCGACGGTACCGAAGAAGGTGCCACCGAGGTTGTAGACGCTGCCGTCGAGGTAGATACCGAAGGAGATACGGTTGTCGATGACAGTCGCGTTGGTGGCAAAGTCCTGAATGTGGAGGAAGCTATTGGTGAAGAGCTTCTTGTTCGCGTATAAAGCATCCTTCCATTGGAAGGAGAAGTAAGTGACAGCCTCAGGAGCGGCCTCGGTCCTCAGGTAGAAGGTGGTGACGATACCGAAGGAATCGGCAGCTCCACGGATGGCCCAGAAGATCTCAGTGTTCTCGGTGGAAGTAGCGTGAACAAGGGATCCATCGGCGAGGACAACGTCAGCACCAACGATGTGGTCAAGAGCAAGACCCCAGTTGCGGCTGGTGTGGCCGTAACCGCCGTGAGTGAAGTGACCACCGATTCCAACACCAGGGCAGGTTCCGTGTGAGAGAGCACGCTTGCCTTGATCCCATGCACCCTGGGCGAGGTTGCCAAGACGAACACCACCACCGACGGCGATGATGTTTGTAGCAGTGTCAAGCTTGATGCTCTGCAGTGGCTGTAGATCGATCACTACAAAACGTTAGAACTCGAAATCATGTTCTGGTTGTGAGACCCACTCATTGATCCGTCCTTGCCACCTGAGCTATAAGAAGCGTAAGAGTGACCTCCGCTCTTAGCCTGGACCTTGATTTGGGACTTGCTAGCGCAGATGACAGCATCTTGGACATGCTTGTTGGTCGAGGGAAGAACGACAACAACCGGCTTGTAGACGAGACGGAGGTTGAACGGCTCGGTTAGGTTCTCGTAGTTGGGGGATGAGATCCATGAAGTTGGCACCTTCTTGGTGTTCAAGCAGTCGAACAAGGAATTGCTAGCTGCGGCGTTGGCGACGACACCTAAAGAGAGAAGACCGGCGACGACAGAGGACTTCATGGTAAATGACATGGACAGTGTAAACCGTTCAAGGAGCGAGTGTGGAGGGGATCGGGTACCAAAGAAGATAGGTCGAGATGGAGAGAAGAAGGACGAGGGGGATTAAGGGTTTATGTACAAAGAAGCAAACGAGAGGGAGGGTGGACGAGTTGGCGGTCGGGCCACACGTGGGCGGTAGCGGGAGAGGCGTTGGTTGGTGTGTGGGCTCAGATGGAGGTCGGCGAGTTAGATCAGATGGTAACAGTGAAAGACCCCGCGTTCGAAGGGTGGTGGCGTAAGCAATGGACGTGTAAACAGTCGGAAATTGGAGCCGGGGTTAGGTAGGATGACAGCACGTGCTGAAGTGTAAGAAGGATCAGATATTAAGAGCCACGCCAAAGAAGTTTGCCTCAAACTGAAAATACATAAGTGAGACGGTAGCTAATAGATGCAGAAGAAGCGATTGAAGCGACTCGAGGTTGCAGAACAACCAAATCAGGCAGAAATTGGACACTTCAGGAATATACCTTGCGAACGAGTAGAAGCTAGCCAGCGGGACCTGCATGTCGAGTCCCAAAACGTTCATCGCGCCAACTGCCAGCCATCCGTCGTCATCCACAGGGTCCCATTTCTTCCAGTGTTAGCATCCTGATCTACAGGCTAAACATCTACTAACTTCTTATGGGCCTATCCAGCCCTAATTCTGGTCGGCATCACCAGAGTCGGAATCCCATGGACCAGAGTCTCTGCGCCCACATGCCGCTAATAAGCCTCTGAACTAGGCTTCCACGCACTTTGTCTTCATGATTCGATGACGTTGACCATGCTGGCGAGGCAATAAGCAATTAGGCATGCGCGCTCAATGAGGAGGTGGAGTAAGGCGGATGGGGCGCATGCATGACAAGACCAGGATGACGGATAGTCCCCCTTTTTTGCTCCACATCCCAGCTCTTAACTCCGGCCGTACGAGAAGCGAGCCCATAGCACTCTTTAAGCTTACGCCCTGTACCCGACCATGTAACCACCCGTTGTCAGCATTGCAACCCAAGCTTTCGTTTCTCGCCACTAAACAAAACGCCACCATTCCCATCCAGTCGCTCGACTCTATTTCGAGCCGTGGGACATCTCGCTGCATGAATGTCATCTTCAAGGCTCCCAACCCAACCGACAGCCCGGGAATTCCGGCACAAGATAATTCCAACACCCCAATCCTTCCCAGCAACGTTGCTATGACTTCTTAGGCAGGCAGTATGTTTTGAAATGTATCGGCTTACTCAATTTGCGCAAACTTCAAACTCAGGAATGGGCAAGAGAGATACGGCGTACCGTCGATCATTTACGTTACACTGGAGATCCTGTAGAAGATAGAAAGGTAGTATCGGACCGATAGCTCACTTGCAATTTGCAACAGCAATCGTATATTCTAGCGCTCACATCTGAATCACACTGCGCAAATCAGGCCTTCAGTTTTCGAAAATCAGCTCTTCTCGTATAGGTGGGTGCGAGCGAATACTCATCACAGATCAAAAAAGCATCACGATAACATGTGGATCAGACCCGAGTATCGTGGCAATTTCTTCCACTGATTTTACCCATAGTATTTGGCTACTTTCTTTGTCGTCCATGCTGTATCTATCATACATTTGATGGCAGACAGCCCTATCTGCAGCTGCTTCATCGCCACTGCTGGTACATGTTCCTGGCTTTCACGCCTAAGTATTACCATGATTACAAGACCTATCCGACATAACTGTGTCGAAGAAACTGATTATGTATGTCTCTATCGCGTCTTTTAAACTTATGGCCTTGTAGAAGGTAACCCGTCTTAGAGACACTTCGATCAAGGGTGCATGAAGCCATCACCCGTCAGGTGGCACTCCGTTTCCAGCTCGAAGCTCTTCTCGAAGCTCTGAACCTGTGCAACTGCGACGGCTGCAGGCAAGTGAACGCGACGAGACTTCAGATTGGTGGTGACTTGATGAGTGTCGCGTTTGCCATGACCTGAGCCTACACAGTTGCCACTCGACCCCCACTGGGCATCTGCAGCTGCTTTCCAGACGGCTGTGGCATCGACAGCCATCTCCGGCGTGTAGTATAGTCGGCAGTTAGCTTCCTCGTAGATGAATTGCAATGCCACGCCAGAGGTGTCGTTTAGGGAAAGGCCATCCCTAACATTGACACCGGGAGCAGATGCGGCACGGTTGAAGACCAGGTCGGAGGTGTAGTCAGTCTCCAGGACTGAGCTGTTCAGCTTGATTTTCTCGTCTCCAGCAGCAAGAGTGATGGCCAAGTTAGCGAGTTGCTGAATATAGCCATACTGGTAGTTGTTCACGCCCTTTACTCCACCGATAGCCTGTATTGGGTTATTGTTGCTTCTGCCGCCTAGCGCCATGGTCTTGACACCAGCTTGCTTCGTCATAAGTTCGCTGAAGATGGTGCAAGTGCTTGCACAGTAGCCATCGGTAAGAATGAGGATATTCTCGGACTTGAATGGGGCTGCTTGGGAGACGTTGGCGAGAGGTCCATATCCAGTGATGTTGATGCCACCCGAGTTCCACATGATAAGGGGATCGTTAAGGTCCCATCGTCCAGTCGTTGTGTAATCGTCTCCATTCGTCTTGACAGGGCCAAATTTCTCCTCCCATGACTCAAATGGCTTTCCGTCTACAGTCAGGTCCGAGTGGTAATCGAAGTAAGATCCCTGAACCTGCTTGATCGAGTTGTTTTTCGTGTCTACTCGATCGAATTGAGAAGCCCACTGACTGAAAGTTTGGCCTATCAGATCGACAGCTTCAATCGCGCGAAAACGGTTGGCACCATACGGATCAAGCTGCGGGAACAACTGCTTGAACATGTCATACCCCTGAAGGATGGTTCCGCCACCATTGGCTTGCAAGTCAATGATCAACTTCGTCTTGCCGGCAGCAAGTGCCTTTGGAATAAATTGTTGCGTTGTCCTCTGGAAGAGAATCTCGGTAGACTGCTCAGCAACAAAATTAGGAACCTGTAGAACGGCATACTCCTCGTATCCGGGTGCATCGATGAAGAACCCGTTGATAAGGTTTGAGGGTCCAGCGACGACGGGAACTGGGTAGCCCGGCGCTGCGGCAGCAAGAGCCTGAGTTGAGACGACTTCCTGGGATTGCGCAGTGACCGAGGCGCCGTAGAAGAACCATTGGTTGGCAAGCTGCTCACCAGTGTTGATATTACGGAAACTTTGAAGAACGCGCGCATAGTTGTCCATGGTGCGCTCAGTTCCATTCGCAAATGTCAAAGTTGTGGTGGGACCAGGATAGACAAAGCGTCCGCGACCACCCCCGGCGAAGGTGCCGGTTCCAGTTCCAGAAGCTCCAAGGCTGACCTGTGCAAGCTCATAGAAGACATTGTTGTACAAGGCATCACGATCCTGAAGAGTACCGTACTGACTCCAATTCTCCAAGAAGGCAGTAGCATCTTGACCATCGATTTTGACCACAGGGGATGGTGTGTACGTGATGTTCTTGAACTGCGTGCCCAGAACATCTTCGAAGGCGAAGACGGATGGCAGCTTCTTACCATCTTCCGAGACAGACACTAACGGGACTGATCGACCAAAAGTGAAGATACCGCCGACGGAGTCCGGGACGTACGAGAAATGGCCGTCATGGGCGGTTTGAATCAGCGTATATAAGGTCCACCCGAACTGATACTCGGATTTGATATCTCCAGCATCGATATCGGCAGCGATTTGCTCAAGGCCACCAAGAATGTCGATTCCAGGCTGGACCTTTTCAGCGTACTCGGCAGGAGGGTTCTTGAGTATAGTGACGGTGCTCTGCCAGTTGATATAAGCGGGTAGTTCCTTTAGCAATTTTTTGGCAGAAGTGGCATTGAGCGGAACGCTGTTGATGCAATCGTATGCGAGCTTGGCGGGAACTGTAGGAACAGCTGGTCGGGTGGTGGTGCCATTGCCGTAGATTGCCTGAGACACCTGGGCACATGCCGGATCTTCTTGACGGGCACGGAGAGGCTTGCGATGCAGCTGGGGAAGAGGGCGGGGGCGGGCGGGTGCCACTGGCGTAGCGTTCACGAGAGTGAGTAAAGCCGTGAGGGCAAGTAAGACGGTGGACCTCATGTTGGCGAGTCGGCAGAGGGATGGGGGGAAACGGAGGATGAGTCGCCGCCAAGAGAGTGAGTGCTCGTAGAGGAGTGGACAGCAATGCACAAACGAAGGACACTGGTCGGTAGTGAGAGAAAGAGAGAAAGGAAGAAGAAAGAGAGAGCGTGAGGCGAGGTGAAGTTGAACAAGTTGGCGGGGCTGCAGGTTTTACGCGGCAGGTGCGATTGCAAAGACGCGGTGTCACGTGCACAGGGCAGCGAGTGCGAGTGCAGGTGCAGGTGAGGTCGGCAACCTTGGAGTCACTTTCCGTCACGAAAGATTGCTCAGGCCTTTGCAGCTATGCGGGCGAAGGCAAGATAGAGCAGAGCGGGTGCGAGTACCAGTCTGGGGGAGTCGGTCTCTTTTTGAATCAAACAGGGACTACTGCTAGGGCACAAATAACGATCGAGTGAAAGCAGGGATAGCTAGGGTACAAACACTGATCGAGTGAAAAGCTCTCCTCATGCGGCACCGCCTCGACGGCCCGGGTTGTTTAGGAAACGGGGTCATGCATTGGATCTCGCGGGCAGATCCAAAACGTGCATCTGAGGAGGTGGCACCAATCACAGTGGCACCACAGGAAGCTTGACATGGCCATGCCTTGGCCCGACCTGGGGCTGGTCGGCGGGCGAGAGTGCTGTTAATGAATATCCAGGAGCCGCAGACAAGGCCATGTCCATAGGCCCTCGATGCGCGAGGAGTGTTTCGAGGCGGATGTTTGCAACGACGTCAAGTTGCGGCTGCGGCTACGGCTGCGGCTGCTCCTACAGCTGCAGATCGCTGCACTCGATTAGCCTCGGATCTCAACTTTCGCCATGACGCCGTTGTCGTATGTCGTGGGCGGTCCACTCCGCAATTTGCATCCGGCTCTTTCGAGCATCCAAATTGTGATTGACGCGCTTTTCTATTTTCCATTCAGGCAATGACGGGCGCCGAGAGATATTGCCGACTCGCGAGGCTGATCCTTCCTCTCCTTGTTGCAGCGAACCCCACATCAGCGATGCCACAAGGACACAAAATTTGTCGTTTGTCTTACCATTCATCTGTTTCACACTTCATTTCCTTTGACCAGCACGGAAACTTCGCGGACATCCTGAACCAATGGCCGAGATGGAATCGAGCATCACTGATTCATAGACACTCTTGACATCCCAACTGGCCGTCCCCAAGGTCGGCCTCGCTAATTATTTCCATATTTTTCCAGCTGACGCCCGTCATCCGCCGCCCGTTGTATTGCACGTGCACGACATGTCGCATGCTGACATCACACCTCCATGTGACCTCCAATTGCTTGTATGTTCTTGCGTCCACGGAAAACGGCTTCAGCCTCCACAGATCAGCCGCGTGTTTGGCTACAACAATACCATGTGTCGCATCTAACAAGCAATATCCAATTCCAATCTGTATACCTACACACCAGCTTCTTTCAATTCCCTACTCAATATCGGTTACAACCAAGTCCAAACACCCGTCGGTTGCTATCACCGTGACTGTACACCAGCCTTTAATATGTACACCCCCTCGTACTATCACCCCTGACCCTTTTCTAATATGGACAATATCACTAACGTATACTCGCAACCAACCATGGGAATACCTTTCGCCCATCTACTCAAATAAACTCAATCCCCTCCCCCTTCGTAGATCATGACATGAGCTTTACATCAGCTCCATCCTCTCGTGGCTCGCCATCGCCACCGAACTGTTGTTAACAGGCTGATGTCCGTTCGCAGTATGATTGCGGATAGCCTTGTACTAAAATATCGTTAGTATCGTGTCAATGTAGCGCTATACGTCTATTTCAACTTTGAGAGAAGGTGCGCTCGGACCAGGCTTACCTTGAAAGCGAAGTTGAGTATCAACGCAAATATCAACCCAACACAAACCACAACAGGCCCCCAAATATTGTCAAAATCCTTCCCACTCCTCTCCCTAATCAACCTTGCCCGATAATGGTACATCCCCCATCCCCACCCCAGCGCGAAAACCGCAACAGCCGTATACACGACCGCCAAACCCCTCGCAACATTGTTCGTCTCGCCCGCTGCGTTATAGAGACCGAGAGATAATGAAGCAAGGAGCACGCTGACGTGCTGCCATTTGATGAACGTCCGCTGGTTGGCAAGCCAGACTTTAGCTTCAACTCGCACTGGGCCCTGGTCTTTGATCCAAATTCCTGGGTGTCTGATACCGGGTGGGAGTTTTACTTTTCGGGGGGCGCGCCGCGCTTGTGCGTATTTTGAGCCAGAGAAAGAGGGAAATAGGGAGCCGAGGCCTCCTGAAGAAGTATTCTCAAACGTTGTAGCTACGGCGCCTTCCTCGTCTGAGTCGGGTTCCTCATTGCCGTTGCCGTTTGCTTTACCTCCATTGCCATTGTCGTTCTCGTCAAGCTCAACGAGCGGAGAGGCTTTTGGTGCTGAAGCTTTGCGGGCTGAGTAGGATGCTGCTCGCGCTCCGTTTGCTGGCGAGCCAACCGGCGAGGAAATAGAAGCGCGGTAGCTAGGTGAGGCGCGTGCGCCAAAGAGGGAGCCGACTGCGAAGTCGTCTTCTGCGGCCTTGAGCTTGCGCTCCTGCTCCTGCTCGAAGGCTTCCTGAGGTTCGCGGCGGATATCCGTATCCACGTCTGACAACCAAAAAGGGAATGTATTGACATTGTCCTCAAAGAGCATAGCAACACCATGTACAAACTTTGAGAACCGAGGCGCAGGGCGGACAAGATGCGAGTCCATCAAATCGTCAATCCATTCATACCTCTTCATGCCCTTGGTTTTGATCTCTAGTAGCGCGAAGGGGAAACGGTTGATTTCGCCCTTGCGGATGGCCTTGAAGGGATACTCCATCGCCCCGCCATCGATATCACGTCTGTGCCAATCATCTGGTTCTCTGCATGGGCGGTCGGCATCAAGCGCGTCTTCGCGAATCAAGGCGAGGTTCGTGTCGACGGAGATACGAACGCGATCGTCACCTGGGATCTGGAACGCGGTGCGTGTGTAGTTTGCGCGAAGCACGGGTTGAAGGTTGTTCTCCTTAATGAAGGATTGAATATCGTCGACGGATTTCTTAAGAGCATCGACTTGGTCGGTGTCTTCGCCAGCGCGGTTTTCCAGCTTCTGGATACTCTTCTCCATTTTGTATTTGCCGTCAATGAAAGGTTGGACGTATTTCTCCTTGATCGAGAATCTTTGCTCCTCGCTGGCATCGCCGTCCTTGATCACCTTCTTTTCGAACATGATGTCGGGCTTGTCGGCGAGCTGTCCATACCATCTGAGACGGAGGGATGCTGCTTCTGGCGTG
Source organism: Herpotrichia juniperi (assembly GCA_014905255.1). Classification (NCBI taxonomy): domain Eukaryota; kingdom Fungi; phylum Ascomycota; class Dothideomycetes; order Pleosporales; family Melanommataceae; genus Herpotrichia; species Herpotrichia juniperi. The sequence continues at coordinate 340,805 of BLYF01000033.1, read as the reverse complement.
TGGTTGACCTTGTCCGTATACAGCGAGAACTTCGGGTTATCAAAATATATGGAAGTGAGGGTAGGATCGCGCTGAGAGCCTTCGGCGATCTTGGAGGTTTGGGGATTGTACACAAGGACGGGGAGGCGGCGGAGGATGACGGTCTTGACTTCGAGGAGGTTGTCGAGGTGGACCCAGACTGCGTAGTGTTAGCTCGAAGCAAATGATTGACGATCATGGTCTTCCATACATTTATGAGAAGTGAAGCTATCCCCGCCAGACAACTCCTCGCCGAACGAAAGAGCTTCTTGGGCCTTACCCTCCAAGCTCTGACGAACAAACGAGTACATGGCTGACAGCCTATAAAGCAGGGGAGAGTAATCCTCGGTATTGAGTGGTAGCGCGGTGAGTCGAGACTCGAGGAAGGGTCGTAGCTTGTACGACTCTCCACGTATCCGGTCGTGTTTCTTCGTCGCCTTGAAGAAAGCCGTGTAGTTGATTCTGCTATACTTCTCCAACTCATTCGTCTCCTTTGTAATCTGATCCAACTCCTCCAGTGTCTCCTTGAGCAACTTCTCCCTCTCCTCAGGCCTGACCTCGGGCTTCTTCTCCCCCTCCTCCTTCTGTTTGCCATTGCCCTCTCCGTTCTCTTTGGCGGCGCCCTTCTCCGCCTTGATCCCTACAGCCAGCGGCTCCAATTTCTTCTCGCAAGCCGTTGTCCGATCCCTCAGCTTCTGGCTCATCTCTGTCTGAAACTGGTGCACCTTCTCCAACTGCACATTCACGAGCTCGTCCACGAACGCGCTCTCATCGTCGCTAGTCCATATATCATCCTCTCCATTGTCGGATTCGTTCTCCTTTAGCAGCTTCTTGAGCTTGTCATAGTCGATGTAGGAAGCGCGCCAGGGCGGGTAGATGGCTTTGCGGAGGGTGCTGCCGAAGCGCATTGTTGCGGCGCGGAGGGGTGTAGACAGTATAGCTCCAGCAAAGGAATTGACGTAACAAAGGCCCGTAGGAAGGGCAGGAATGGTAGGAATGGTAGGATTGTGTGTGCTGCGATAGAGAAGCTTGGAAAAGCCTTGCTGGTAAAGAGATTGATAGCTGATGGGTGGGTGGGGAGCTGAGCTTCGCGGTCCATTGGCCAATCATTACGCACGTGGCACCGCTAGCATATCGTCATGGCAGCCATTAGCTAGGTTGGATACAAAGAAAGTCGCATCTGCCGTTCTGATGAAGACTGATTCATGCAAACCCACCATGAGTGTTACGACGTGCACTCTCGGTGCTCCGAGGGTGCTTTGCAAGACCCGACTGATCCTTTTGGCACCTGGGCAGAATTCCTTACGAATAATCCTTACCAGGACAAGCGTCTTCGTATGGCTTCACACTTGAATTATTCTGCGAGAATGACAGAGTTGCTGAACAATGATAGATAAATTCACAACCCAAACCCTAGTACTACGCTATGCAACAACCACCCAAAACGCCGCTATAAGAATCAACGCAATCAAATACCTCTCACTTTCCTATAACTTGGCGGTCTCAATGTTCTTCCCAGTATCTTCCCCGCATACGGTGGTACAAGACTGATAATTCCAATAACCGCAAACTTCCACCAGAAATCCAGGCTACTAATATATGCTAGGTTGTAGTAATCTCCTAGGAAAGGAACACTGCCAAAGTATATCGTGGCGGTACCGAGGATACTGGCAATCATGATCCAATGCCAGGTCACGACCTCCATTGCCACCATGATCAACTCGTTCATAACGAGCACCGAGAAAGACACAGACACCATCTTCGAGAAGACCTCGCTGCCGGGGACATCGACGCCAATAAGGAGTTGCGAAAGCCCTTGAATCATGCCGCCCTGGTAAACGGAGACTGCGACCCATATGAAGAAGGATTTATATGAGAGCGAGCGCCCTGTTTTCAATTCTGCGTATAGTTCAGGGTACAGGTTGGCGACCGACTCGTCTACGTCTCGGTCGAGGACCAGTGAAAAGACAGGCATCATGGTGTAGACGGTACTATAGCCTACGAGTAGCCAATCTCTGTACAAGGCTTCGGGTTTGTAGGAAGCTGCGATGCTGTATACCGTCTGACATATAGAGATGATGAGTCCACGATGAATGACGAATTGTGAGAGCTTGGCGCTTCGCTTGTACGAGTTGCGCCCATGCCAGACGAGCAATTTGGTCAGGTAACAGAATTGCTCGATGGAGAAGTCAGCGGCCAAACTGGCTTGTTTTCCTTCTTTTCCAACGATGCCAACACCGACGTCGGCGGCTTGGATCATGGATACGTCGTTGCCTCCATCGCCGATGCAGCATACCCGTTTCTTGGTATACTCGCGGATGAGTTTGGCGACATCGGCTTTTTGCGTTGGAGAACAGCGACAGGCGACAACGGCAGGGAGAAGAACTGCAATCGAAATGAATTGGGAACGGAAGTGAGTCAGCATTAGGGCGAGTGATTCCCCGTCGATTAGGAGGCAGGCGTCGGGCTTGCCACGCAGAAAGTCTAGGGAGTCATGGGCAAGGTCTTTGCGTTTCACTAAATCAGATTAGGTTAAATAGCATAGTAGTGATAGAATTTGCTTACTCTTTTGGATCGTGTGGACATATTGACCTCGTGCGACCAGCTTAGAGCTTACAGCGACGCAACGGGCAGTCTCGACCTTATCTCCAGTCAACATCCATATTTTGATTCCAGCGTTGCGAAGCAACTCCAATGATGGCTTGACGTCTTTCTGCAGTTTGTCCTCGACACCAGTCACCCCAAGAAGCTCTATGTCGTGCTCGAGATACTCTTTGACAACCTCTGCCACAGCGTTATCCCGATTGTGCAAAGCCAAAGAAGCCTGCGCATGTTTGGTTGAAAAGTCTTCATACGTTTGCGCTGATAGCTTCTTGCGGCCAACGACAAGCGTTCTTAGTCCTTCTCTTGCCATGTTTGATGTTTCCTCTTCCAGCCAGTCATTCGCGGCGACGATTGACATCATGACTGTGTCAGCACCTTTCTGGTAAAACCAAATCTCGCCATCCTCATCAGTGGGGCATGACGTTGGGCCATGATAGAACTTGACTACAATGCCCATTCTTTTTCCCTCTGATGTGAACGGAAAGACGTTCAAGATGCGGACGCGTACTACAGTGTTCTCGCTTTCGCAGGACTGAAGAGTCATGGATTCTCGGTCACGCTGCAGTAATTTGAGGCCGACAGCTTCGGTCCAGCGAACGATGGCAATCTCATCGGGAGAGGAAGCTTGGTAGGTAGTGACAGTTTCCCCGTTTTCCTCTTCAGTCGTTGGCGTAACGTTATGGCAAAGAGCCAAAGCAAGGACAACATCGCGAACTCGCGATCCAATTTCTCTTCGTGTACGAGTCGCTGAGGTGAGAGGAGCGGTGTAGGTGGATGATGGTGTAACAAGACTGGGAGCTTCTCCAGCCGGGGCGGTGAAACTGTGATGAACGTACGATGACACTTCGTCCATGGCCTCATTGGCGTATGACACTGTTCCAACATGGATCTTCTTCATCTCCATTTCTGATCAGAGGTTAGCTTAAAATTCAAACTGATAATTTAGGTAGAACATACCATTTTGAGTCAGAGTACCAGTCTTATCGCTTAGAAGATATTCGATTCGCCCCAGATCTTCAGGAATCGTACTTGTTCGCACGACGGTCCCCGGAATACTCTGATCGTGCTCAATGAACCATGCGTATACCGACTTGCCCATGTCAAGATTGACACGAAGACCAACAGGAACAATGGTCGAGAAGAGAATGAGGAACCGCATCATATTGACGTACCATTGCCGTTCCTCAATCACCTTGAATCCTGCTAACGCTACGAGGATGAAAGATAAAGATAAAGTAAAGATACACAGAAACTTAGTTAGTGCATTGATTTCATACTCTAATAGTCCTGTCTTGGATCTCGATGCTGACGTTGAAAGTGCCTGACGAGTCTGTGGGCCGGTGTACACAACTACTGCCAAAACACTACAGCTTGAGGCAAGAACCGTATTTGCCCATACTGTGTTGTCGATATTTAGAGGCACTGATTGAATGTCCTTGGAGGTAGCGGACTGGGTTTCTTGCTCATGAGGGTCGTACTGCCGGTGTCGTGTAGGTTGAAGCTGAATAGTACCGTAGAACTCATTGACCTTCCTGTCCGGCTTGCCAGCAATTAGCTGCAACCGAGTAAATTCTCCGACATCAAGGTTTTGCGTAAGAGGAGATGTAAGTCGGAGCTTCCAGTCTGTCTCACCATCCAGCTGGTCCGTACGAATGAACGCTTCTCCAGACGGCCCTGCGGCCGCGGCAGTTTCGGGCTTGGAAGGGTTTCCGCCTGAGTTGAGCAAGTCATCTCTATCACCGTCCATCAGAGCAGGATTAACAGGCTTGGCGGTTGTGGAAGGAGCACTTTCGTTCGAATAGCTCTTGAGAATGACCATGTCTGCAGGAACACGCTGGTCCTTCCCCATTTTGACCACATCCCCGACCTTGAGGTTTCGCGAGGGCTTGATAATTTCAAAGTAGCTGGCAGTTGATACCCCTTTAGATGCAGACAATTGCTGCTCCTCGTCCTCGATATCAGTCAAGCGACCTCCTCCACTTCTCTTCGTTTTCCCCAACCTTCTCTTCTTGTCTGAAGTCTTTCCCGGCGCAAGTCCATTTCCCACACTATTCTCCTCGAATTTGAGAACCGTGTAGCCCTCTGAGTTGGCCTCTGCATCCCTGCGTCGGCGTGCAATATCATCTAATGCCTCCTTAGATAGTGTGATAGTTATAACAAACGCTAACGGAAAGACATATGTCGAAAGGTAGCCAATGCGTAAGGCGGGTATAATCTGAGACATAGCCACAAGCAAGAAATATAAGTTGATGAAGAAGGAGAATTCGTTGTACAAAGTGCGCGGGAGGAAACTCCATGGGGTGTATTTCGCATTGGAGACAGCGTTGGCGGGAAATCGTGAGGTTTGCAGTTGGCCAACGGTTATGGTTCGTTGGCTGGTTGGGTCGTGTTCTTCGTCGGCGTCCGACTCTCCCTCCGGCCCTTCACCTAGCTGGATGCCTGGCGTATTGGACCTGGAGGACATGAAGCTGGGCAGTCGTAGGGTTGATCCGAATTTTGAGAGAGCGCTTGGGGCTGGCTCGTGTTTTCTGCGACGACCGTGGTGTGAAGGTAGTAGCGGCGCATCGTCGTCCCCTGATTGTCCCAAGCTGCCCCCAGAGCTTCTGTTCTCCGCATTATCATCTTCTATTAGCCCTCGAAGGTCCTCCTCTTCTGGTTCCTGTGTCCGCCTTGTGCTTCGCAGTCTGCCTACCCGCAGGTTCCGCAACGGTATCCTTGCGCCCAGCTCATGGTATCGTTTTCTGTGCTCTTTTGACGGACGGCGAGGCGGCGAGGCAGCGGAATGGGACGGTGCGGCCAGAGGGTCGAGTTCTTCAAGGTCAAGCTCGAGGTCGGAGTCCTCGTCAAGGCCATTGGGCTGGTGATATTCATGAGGAGCTGACATGGCTCACCGACGGCCCTGGCACGAGCAGAAGCGCAGCGGAGGTGTACTCGCTATATAGAAGGCATGTGCGATGTAGTGCGGGTGTCTCGGGACCTTCTGGAGGCGTATTCGGGGGTCCGGTGGCCGACGTTCGAGGGTGTGGGAGCGTGCAGGCGGCCAGATGGTCTGTTTCGAGTGCTGGGCGGTGCTCCTGGACAACACCGCAATGCGAAGCGAGGGTTTGCGGGTATTGCAGTATTGCAGTATTGCAGTATTGCAGTATTGCAGTATTGCGAGAGATGGGCAGTTGCGCAGTTATGGGGAACACCAAGAGGGTGGAGGATGCAGAGGTCAGGGCCGCGAAGGTGAAGGCTGCGCGTCACTCATCTCCAACGGGGTGGTCTTGCGAAGCTGTGGAAGGCGCCACAGTGGCTTGACGCGGACCATCTCGGCAGGCGCAAGTGACGAGGCATGGGGGTTTCAATCAATCCCAGGAACACATGGCCACTTCTCACTAACCAATACAGATACATTTCATTGACAGCCCGCCATGTCGCCCTGCATCGTGTCCTTTTCCTGACCCATTGCGTGATCCCCTCACTGCGACTGCGCCCATTCAGCGTCGGCCTTCCCTGCTTCTCACTTCCGCTTCTCCTGTATAGGTACGTGGTTCCCACCTGGAAAGGGATGAGCCATCTCCCCCTTTCTGTTCCCAGCGCGCGAAGATAAACAAGCCGCCTTCCTGCACCAATAGACCAAATCTCTCGTCAACCAAGGCTACATTATTGGCCCCCCAGAAACGCGACGAGGCGCAGACCATACCAGCACTTATCGCACCATTGCGAGAACTCGATACTTGAAACACAAACAATGAGTTTCAGCGCTGATTGTGCGCTGTAGTATTTCCATATACCCCTTTCACATTATTCAATAATTGCCATGATGGATCACGATGACGGGCCCGACTTCTCATACGCGTACGGCGGCACCTCCGCTGAACCGACGACTTCATGGAATCCAGCACTGAGACCCAGCCAAGAGCAAGCCTCCAACGCACGGCCTAGCACAGACATGTCTAAATCACGAACGGAACCGGTGGCGAAACCTGCAATAGCCGCCGAATCAAGTGGAGAGGAAGAGGAAGAGGAGGAAGAGGAGGACGAGGAAGAAGGGGAGGAAGAAAGCGAGGACGAGGATGATGAGGAGTTGCCCACAACAACCACGCCACCCACGGTACCGGCGCAAGCCAGTAATGGCGTGTTCGACAAGGAGCCAAAATCCGACGAGGACTTCTTCGATCGTTTCTCACAAAGCGTTCCACAGCCCCCTATCAACGAGACGAATGGACACAGATTGAGTGGGGTCGACGAAGAAATTTTGGTCAGTGCGGCGCGAGGCCTCAGTCTGGGGGAGATAGCGGAGAGCCCAAATAGAGGCTTGAGCAGTTCACGCGGGTACGCCGAGCACGGGAATCAAGAAGAAGAGGAAGGGGAAGAATCTTCTGAAGCAGACAGCTCAGAGGAAGAGACTACCGAGGAGCATCTAGCAGACAACTACGAACATCAAGGGGAAACCACGTTCTTGGAGGAAGCTGTAAATGAGAGTGCGAAGGTGCCCCTGGTTGCTGACTCAGAGGCGGCGGGCGATGATTGGGGAGCGTCTGGCGAGGTCTTCGACCTGGGTGGGAAGCTGCAAGATGCGTTACTGGAGACACCCTTGGATGCATCTTTGATGACTTTACAAGCAGAAGCTGCGGGCACTACTGTGGGTGATAACGTCATTGGCAACACAACAATAGGCGGCAACGCAGGAGAAGATATAGACTGGGGCAACGCAGACGACCAGGACATTTTCGGTGTTGGAGCAGATACGGTAGAACCGGAGGTGTCTCCAGCTCAGGATTCAACAGCAGCTCCTGCCGCGGGTACCGGCTCCATTTGGGACATTGCATTAGACGACGATTTCTTGCCCGACAATGACGAGGCCGCTGCTCCGTTCGATTTGGACGACGACGAAGGATTCTTGGAAGATGAGCCGTCCCAGCCCGTACAAGCACCACAACTTGGAGCTAGGACAGCAAGCAAATACGCCCCTCAGGTTGCACAGACACCGCAACCAGCTTCAACCGGCGCTGGTCTCCAAGGCCCCCAGTTCACAGACTTCTCCCAGCTGAGCCAGCAAGAGTCAACACCAACACCAACACCAAACGTAGCCTATGGCGGCTATAACCAGCCGTCGCCGTATCAGCAACAGCCCGCAAGACCTACATTACCCAGTTCCGCGCAAAGCTTTGCTGATAAAGCAAAAGGCGGATATTCGTCTCCCTATGATCTGCCTGAAGATGTCATAACAACGCGAAGACGGCCAGCAGCTCGAACAACTGTCACAGCCCCTACTTTGCCGCCTGCATACCCTCCACCAAGAACCAGCAGCGTGAATTCGAATGCTCCTTCTAACTCATCTCGACCACCGCCACCTATGTCGACGACAAGTTTGTCCCCGCCGTCTTCGAGCCATTCTATGATGTCGCCTATGACTGGACTGCCAACCAATATACCCTTGAAGCCAGCTACCACTACAAAGACCCCTTCAAGCGACTTCTTTGCCGAACTACCCGTTACATCAAAGCCTAAACCATCGGGACGCTACAGTCCTGCACAGATGGCACCACAGCATCCCCAGGCTCATCATACACCGCCCATGTTTTCTCCAAAAGAGCGCACGGCTTCTTGGTCCTCGTTGAGAAATGAAGTGCTTCCCGACTCTGACAATCTTATGTCCCAACTTCAACAGCCGGAGCGGTTACCTACATTTCCAGAACACCCCTCGGCCCCTATCCGGTCGAATAGTCTACCAGTGCCTCACCTTGTTACCGCGCAAGGCCCCCCTCGTTATTCCCCTGCGCCGCCTTCAGCGCCCGCAGCTGCTTTAAGGTACTCGCCTGCTCCGCCATCAACGACGTCGGCACCACCAGTCCCTGCAACCAGATACTCTCCTGCAGCTCCTGTCCAAGGAGCACAAGGGCCTCAACATGGACGTTACGTTTCGGACCCTTCCATTGCATCTTCTAGACCTCCTGTGCAGCTCTATGCGCCACGGACTTCAAGTCCCCTCGCTTTTCATACTAAGCCACAAGAACAGCAAAGTATGCCGGAGCATCAATCGCAACAGGGTTCTGGACATCAGTCTATGTTATCAGCCGAAAGCTTACCTCGTGCTCCTTTCAGAACTCCCTTAGAAGGCGTTAGCGAGATTGAAGAACAAGGACACACTTCACAGCCTTCAACTCCTAGATCAGGGAGTCCCCCTCTTCGGAGCAGTCCTTCATCCGTAGTTGGCTCGCCTAGAAAGAGGATAAATTATGCCCCTCAGTATCAACCTGTCCAACCTACTGCTCCATCGAGCATAGTACCACCACCACGAGCCCAATCGCAGTCTCCTTCGGCTACGATGAAGCAACCCATCCGTGAACGACCAGCATCTGGACATGGCTATATCTCACCTGCGGCGAATTTTGGAGCACAGCCTGCTCTTCACAGTGTCGCAAATGTCATACCACACAGGCGTCAAGCTTCGCACGACTTCAATTATATCGCTCCGACGGATGAACGTGCGTCCGACCCACTCGAGCGCTGGAAAGGCTATCCCATTTTCAAATGGGGATTTGGAGGTGCTACAGTCACAAGCTTTCCTAAGCAGATGCCTCGTTACGGTGGAGGCGCCTCTACGCCAATGATGAAGTGTAGTCCTGGGGAGGTCAGGATCCAAAGCATCAAAGAGATATTACCATTGCCCGAACACATCACCAAGTTCCCGGGACCACTGAAAACCAAGAGCAAGAAGAAGGAAGTGTCGGCTTGGTTAGGTCAGAGAGTCGACGCTCTAGAGGTTCAGCTAAGTACTCCAGGGCTTGAGCAGTCTAAAAGAGCGGAAGACCTCAAACGGCTTGAAGAGAAGGTCCTACTCTGGAAAATCATGCAAGTGCTAGTAGACAATGATGGTCTCTTAGAAGGCAATGCTAGTGCGGACAATGCAGTCCGGAAAGTACTGTCTCCCGAACGCGATGACTCGTCTGCCAATCCTGAGGGCTCTTTCGCCACCGCGGCGGACTTGGTCGGCAAATCTAGATCGAACACTATTGTTCAGGCCGAACCCATTGATCCTCGGGCAGTCGAGAATTTACGAAAGCTCCTCACCACTGGCGACCGAGAGAAGGCTGTCTGGCATGCCGTTGACCAACGTCTTTGGGCTCACGCTATGCTTCTTTCTTCCACACTAAATAAGGATATATGGAAGCAAGTCGTGCAAGAGTTTGTCCGGAAAGAAGTCAAGAAAGTTGGCCCTAATAGCCAAGCGCTTGCGGTGCTTTACGAGGTCTTTGCGGGTAACCACGAAGACTGTATCGACGAACTTGTACCAGTATCTGCGCGAGCAGGCTTCCAGATGGTGAGCACAGACGGCGCCGGTCCAACGCAAAATGCTTTGCAGGGCCTTGACAAATGGCGGGAAACTCTCACCTTGATTCTAAGTAATCGTAGCGACGGGGACGTTGCAGCTCTTCTCTCACTTGGTAGACTTTTATCAGGTTACGGAAGGGTGGAAGCGGCACATGTTTGCTTCATATTTGCTCGCTCTGTGGCTCTGATTGGCGCTGTTGACGACGCCCAATCCGACATCGTTCTCGTTGGTGCTGATCATCGCGCCTATCCTTTGGACATAGGCAATGAGCTAGAGCCAGTTCTTCTTACGGAAGTGTACGAGTTCGCCCTTTCTCTGTCCGCACAAGGCGGCTCACATGTAGTGCCTCACCTGCAAAACTACAAACTTGCTCATGCCTACTCTTTGGCTGAGCACGGCTATAGGGCGGATGCGCAATCATATTGCGACGCCATTGCCGCCGCGATGAAGGCTACTACACGACTATCGCCATACTATAACGGAAGCTTTGTCGCAAGTCTAGATGATCTGAGTAAGCGGCTCTCACAGTCACCTAAGGACAGCTCTTCCTGGATTTCCAAACCAAGCATGGACAAGGTATCAAGCTCACTCTTGTCGAAATTCAACAGTTTCATCGCTGGTGATGACGACGAAGCGGTATCAAATGGCTCTGCGGGTGCTGAAGCTGGACCTTTCGCCAAGATTGCCGGCAACACTCCCCAAATCAGTCCATCACATTCGAGCGCTGATCTGTACGGCGCGTACTCGGGTTATAGTGCCCCCACACCAGCGGCTTCCAGTAATTCCAAGTATGCACCATCAAATACTTATGCACCAAGAACTTCTTTGGACCAAACGAGAACCTCCTTGGACCAAAGCCGTTCTAGCTATTTCTCCCAAGGTCGACCCTCATTAGAGTCTACGGATAGTTCTATGGGAATGCGAGCAACGTCAGATAGCTATCTCGCATCGCCTCAATTCTCAGGACCCTACACACCATCACAAGCTCAGTTTAGCCCACCAATCCAGCAAAACCAACTCCACAAGGCTCAATCATTCAACAATGCTTACCAGCCCACTTCGCCAGGGGAACCGGCAGCGCCTGCATATGGAGGCTACCAACCACTTGAAGCAAGTTTTGACCAGCAACCAACACCACTGCCTACTGAACGGACGCCATCATATGGAGGATACGAGCCTCCATCCACATCTACCTCGTATGAACCTCCCACAAACTCTTACGATCCGCCAACAAATTCATATGAGCCTCCTTCGTATGAACCATACAACCCGGACGCGGAAGAGAAGTCGCCTGCAGATGAGCCCAAGAAAAAGCAATTCTTTGATGATGACCTCGACACTCGCACAGATGAGAAAGAGCAAAACAAGAAGTCAGAGGTCGATCGAAAAGCTGATGAAGCATTCCGCAAAGCTGCAGAAGCTGATGCTAAAAAGGACAACGCAGATGGCAAGAAAGCTGGCTGGTTCGGCGGCTGGTTTAAGAAAGATCCTAACGCTGGGCCTGGGCCTATCAAAGCCAAGCTCGGTGAAGAAAATTCGTTCTATTATGACCCTGAGCTCAAGAAGTGGGTCAACAAGAAGGGAGGAGCGGGTGAAACGTCGAAGCCGATTGCAACTCCGCCACCGCCTAAGAGCGGGCCCCCCAGTCGCAGTGTAAGTGGAAATGTTGCTGCAGCAAACCATGCTATGGGTATGCCTTCTTCACTCCCACATTCTGGACTCAGCGCTCCGTCATCTCGACCTCCAACCAGCAACCCGCAACGCTCCTCATCGATGCCGCCTCCGATGGGGCCGCCTTCAAGGTCTTCGACGCCTGGTATGCCATCTGACTCAGAGGGTCCTCGAGCACCAACCCTGATGCCCCCGAGCTTCTCATCTAGCGGTCCGCCGTCAAGACCTAGCACAGGCATGAGTAATGCGTCGAGTATTGATGATTTGTTGGGGGCTGTCTCGGCGAATAAGGGAACGGTCAGGAGGAAGAAGAAGGGTGGTCGCTATGTTGATGTTATGGCTGGGGGACGGCCTTCCGAGTAGGAGTGATTGCGTATACACATGAATCGGCGTTATCATTCGGTGGTGGGATGCTTCATAGATATTTGGGCGCGCCATTGGTTCACTCCTCCACTTACCGAGAGAGGCTGGCTTCGGTTTGGACTTGCAATGTCTCTGTAAGAAATACACGTTGTTTACACATGAAGCTCGTTTAACAGGAAGTAAGTGTTGCAAATCTCATTGTACTATAGTAAAATCTTTTAATATTCATATCTCTGTTCGGTCTCATACTATCATCACCGTCTCCTCTATCCATGCAATGTGGCCTCTACCAATGTCATTACTTCTTTGCTGCCTTCATCTACGGAACTATAGCACCGAGTGTGCTTAACTGGGTCAGTGGATCATATGAACCAGTACGCGCACGTAGCAGGCCTTCTTCAATTTCATGTCATCGCATCTCGGAAAGTTTAGTGCCCACCCCAGTCTCTGCCCTCTGTTTGCTAGGGAGAATGACCATTTGCCTTCACTCTGACTTACTATAAGGCCAAACATAAACACTTCTGTCGCCACAGCGCCCTCTTTCCACACCTTCTTAATGTCTATACATTTTATCCATACATAGTCGCTGTTTCAGTGTATACATGTAACAAATCCGGCTCAGAACAGCGATTACTGAAGGAACACGTGTGACCGGCATCTAAATGGTAAATAAGCGATCTGTTAACGCCTGTCAAATTCTTTATTACTCGGCGCTGTCTCACAGCATCGCTATCACTCCAATTAAGATCTGGCTTCCGACTGACCTACAGAAGCTGCAGCGTGCGAAAGAACAACTTGGACCACGTCCCACAAGAAACATAAATCAAATCCAAGCTTGGTCTATCAGTTCCGCTATCACGAGCGACCAAACACCCATCATCAAGAAGCTTGAGAAGCAAATCAAAGAGCTCTACGTCGTCGTTGATAAATCGAATAAACACTTCTGGCCCGCTCTAATCAAGCCTAGAGAAATCATGGGCGGAGATAGCTAGAGCGATTGGTCGCATTGAGAAGTTATCGTCGAAAAAGTGAGTACCTTGAGTGCTCGTTGTTCATTGGTGCAAAATAAGTGAGGGGGCATAAGGATTGTGACAACGCTACACTGTACTATTGAATAGAACAATTTTATTTCAGTGGTTGCATAGCTTCTTTGTCCATTGTACTGGCCACGAAGAATAGTGCACTCACCGATACTCTGCTTGTCTGGTGGAATGAGTAAATGTATCAGGGAAATGAATATCTGACATTACTCGCCTGACCCGCCATCAACTACGAGTGCTTATATTGATGATGATAAGTATGGCCGAAAGTAATTGATCCTGGACGACACTGTCCTTAAAAGGAGCAGGCTAGCGTCCTGCACGTGATCTCGCGAAACAGAAAATGGCGTTCCCAATTGACGTTAGCTTGTTCTTGTGCATCTTCCCATCAAATACTTCTCAAAACCTTCCACGATAATGCAAAGACAAATCTCATCATGCCAAACCCTACCTCATGTGTCGTGACTAATGTTCAACGCGGATCTCAAAGAGTAAGTTTATTTTATCCTTCCAACGTTGCTCAAGGACCACGATGATTCTTTTGCTATTTTGTGGGGCAGCCGCCAGTGTTACGAAGATGGTGAGCGGAGCAGCTTCGTCGCACAGTGTTGTACTCTTGGTAGTGGCGTGATATACACATCGCGTTTCTAAGCGTCGAGATCAGAAGTCTAACGACTAGATTTAAGGTACAGGTTAAAACGATCAATGATTTTTGACCAAGTCGTATTGTCTATGTCAAAGCGGACTTTACATTAGCCAAAGTTTGGTACATGCTGATCCAACACAGTTGTCTCAAAATCCTAACAAGATTCGACTGAAGCACTGGCGATGCGAACTCACTGCACTGTCGAGTGTTTACAATCTCTACTTTGTTGCCTGCAACGACACGATTCATGTGTATCAACCGACTTTCCCCGACCAAAGTTTATCTGACGAGCCGCTGGTTCTTCACCCACCTACAACATCTCCAGGTCTGAACGGTTATATTGATGACGGTTCTCCACATTCGATCAATCGACTCCACGTCGCTTTTCTGGGCAGAGAAGAGATAATTTTGGTGGCATGTGACGATGGCGATGTCATCGGATATCGTGTACAGGAGATTCAGCGAGCGGTTGAGAGGCATATTCATTCGAAAATGGACCAGAGTATCCATATGGAGGACATGGAAAATCAGGTTCGGGTATTCCTACACCGTAATGTCGGTCAAAGTGCCTGGGGGTTGGCGGTGCATCGCGAGGCGCGGATCATAGCACTCAGTGCGAATACTCGGCAAGTTACCGTTATTGCGTACGCGTTAGTAGGCTCGCCAGATACAAATATCGACATAGAGACACCAGACTTTCCTTTTCCTCGGCGGCGAGACCATACTCTCATTTGCACAGCAGGGAGCAACATTCCTTCCGTATCCTTCGATAACACCGGTTGTGACCCTGCTGGAAAGTGGATGTTTAGCAGTTCCATTGACGGCAAGTCCTTGCTCTGGAATCTCCATACCGTTAGTTCAAAGGCTTCACCAGCACGGGCTGTAGAGTTGGGATACTGTGATCGCCATCCGCGTGCAACGCAAGGTGGTGCAATATGTCTATGTTCGGATTCTAGTATGGTGCCACATGCAGTTTGGGCAACCGTGCTCATAGATCCAAAGTCCTTTCGTCAAAGCTATGATGTTCGAGAGGCATGGGGAAGCCGTCCTAAACAGCGCAGTCGTCGCTTTCAAGTATTGAGCAACTCAAAACGACAAAGAGACGCTGCTTCGAACGCCAATGATGAACAAACCGACAGCGATGCAAACCATGACGAGGAGATTTCATCAACGGCCAGTGACAATGAAGGAGCAATGGAAATACATAGCGACGAGGACATGCCAACGGCCGACGAAACGGAATCTCAGGACAATCAGCCGACGACTCAGGAAAACACCGCCAGCGACAGTCTCTTCGTTCCAGATGATGAAACGGCGTCACTTGACTCACCACATCCTGTTGCGGGTAGTTCGAGCTCGGAGACCTCGGAAGGATCGTCCCATGAATATGCAGTGTTGATGGGGCAATCACCCAGATCAGCCAACAGCGTCAAAGAGTACTACTGTAATATCAAGACAAGAGATGACTTTTCCGTTCCAGTAGGTCCACAGTCCGAACTCCAGCCTATTCTCCCAAAGTAGTGGAATAGGATAGCTTGCCAAAATCTACATAGCTCAGACTAACAGGGTGCATAGACTCATCAGCCGCCCTGCCTCATAATTACTAAATCCGAAATTTACCTCTTTCAACGCCCTTTTGATTCTGAGAGCGACGAAGCGAGCCCTATCGTCACGATGCGAAACCCACTGTATAGTGCCAGGTGGATGAGCCTTCCGCACGATCGTCTCTGCTACTCGGCTCAGATCCCAGAACTCGGTATCTTTATTGTGGCGTCACCGGGCGGACGAGCGGCTATCTTTGAATTGGTGCAATGTAAGGGCGAGAATGGAGATGTGTATGGTTTTCGACTGGACCATACGCTTCCCTTTGATAGGCAGGAGAAGGAGCTTTTGGTTGGTGGATATTCGGGGATGAGACTAGTTGGTATAGCTGTAGGACCAGTACAGGGCATGTTAGATGGGTCTGAGGTGATGGGTCACAGGCGATGGAGACTCATGATGATGTACGATGACCACACTGTGCTTAGCTACGAGTTGGGCAAATATTGTGAGGACACTGATAAGGTTCCTGGACTGGCGGACCTGATGGTGTGAAATTAGCACTCTAACATATACATATTTTTCGATCCCTATGACATAGTAAAGTAAACATTGCTCAGCGACAAGTACAAAACACAAAACACAAAACATCACAGTACTGCTAGAGTGATTGTAAAAACTCCCCAGTCATTGGGGGGCGCATTATGTCCGTCTATCAATAGTAGTATTGTAAAACCCACCGAATCTTGTCGCTAATGAAATAACAACCGACCTTGCAGTCATATATCAATGCAAACATATACTAATGTTCGTAATGGATACAGTTCATGCATCTAAGAACCAAGAGAGAGAAATGACGTGGTCCCTTTCATGGAGACCAGATGTGACCATTCATGATGGAAGAGTTACGACGTTGTTTAGTGCTTAGCCGTGACTTTTTCACCCGTGATCTTCTCGACATATTCCTTGGCGCTACAAAGCCGTTAGTTAAAATGCTGCTTGGTAAAGTGGGAGGGGGGCGTGAGACGTACATATCACCTAGCGCAACCATGCACACCGTCTGCCAAACGCCGAGCCCAATTCTAGGCGCCACACCGCGGTATAGCCCCTTCATACCATTCTGCCCATAGATGTACTTGAATGTCTTTCCGACAGTCAAGTTCTTGGGGCGGTTCGGGTCCACTGTCTTGCTCTGCATCTCGACACGGATGACCTCAATCGGCTGGTTCCAAGCACTGAGACCACCACCGAGTGCAGACGCAAGCACCTTCTCCATGACACCCAACTTCTCACCACCCTCCTTGCCCGTAACACGTCGAATACCCTGCTCAGCAACACGGGACAGACCGAATCTACTACCCCAGTTGGTGACTTGGCGGACAGCCACAGCGTTGACACCACGGTTTATACCGCGGATGCCCTCCCGGCGCCAAATATCCATGAAGGTGGCCATTGTGCCCGGGGGCTTCGCGCCGGTGGATGCAACCTTGTGTTTGGTAATTTCCACGGTCTTCATGCAGGTGCAGAAACCCATGGTGGCGTAAGCTTGCGCCAATCCTCCTGCCATTCCACCCGAGATACCGGCGACGAAGTCGGGGGCCCCAAAGGCCTTTACGTAGAATTCGGCTTCCGAGGCGACGAAGAGGAGTACGGCGCCTTTGGTGGAGGCTTCGATCCAGGCCCAGGGGATGAGACCTTGGTAGACTAGATATCATGGCATATTAGTCGATGTGGTGGGAAAAAGCAAGCTCCGAGTCGTGCGTGCAAATGGCTGCTGTGCAGTATTCGCGCTCTGGAGCCTTGCACCACGCAAAGCCGATAAGGCACTCGCTGGCCATTGAGGAGGGAACTTACATCCAAGAACTCCACCGCGGGCCCAAATCCTCGAAATAGCCCCAGCAAAGCCATCGGCCCTGTTGGCAGCCATGGTCGTCTTAGCGACTTCCAGTGGCTATTCCCCGGATTAGCATTGTTGTCTCGCGCTCCCCATGCACAAACAAGGGCGACTTACCTGTCCCAAAGTAGTCACCCTGCGCAACACGTGTCAGCTCAGTTCTCACATGCAGGCTCGGTCTGGTGCTGGGAGTACTCACTCAAACATATTCAGTCCCGCTCCGACTGTGAGGGGCAGCACACTGGTCAGCTCTCAGTTTCCTCATGATGGAAGCGTGCAAGGCAGGACTTACGCAGCAAGTTGCTGAACTTGACGGGCTTCTTCTCTAGCGGCGGCGGCGGCGCCACGAGACCTGCGGGTGCGGACATAATCTGGGAGTGGTTGTCTGTGTACGGGCCCTGACCAAGGGAAACGGGTGCTTCGTCGCAAAGAGATTGGGTGTGAGGTGTGGGTTGAGGTGTGAGAGCGAAAGTGAAGTTGGGTGGGTGGCAGGAGGGACGTTGGCGAAGCAAAATGTCGGGCGGAGGTGGTCGTAGCTTACCGTAGCTTTTGAGAGAGCCGATACGGCTTTGTGCCGGGAGAGTGAATTGAACTGAGATGGGCTGGACTGCCAAGCTCGCTCGGATCTTGGACCCCTTGGGCTAAGCTAGAGGATAGGGATTCCGGCCAGCTGTTAGCTGTTGAGACGGCCGCCGCGGCTCCCCCCAACGCAACGCACGTGCTGTCAACACTCAACAAGACATCACACATCAGCCGTCCTGACTCTTCACCGCCACCGCGTCTACTACAGCGGTGTAGTGAGGCATTTGAAAGACTTTTCTTCTTTTTCCTTTTCTTTTTCTTTTCTTCTCATCCTTTTCCGTTCTCGTGGCTGGGGTGGTGCATATTGTGTTCATGTTGTGAACAGTTGGGTATGAAGACGTGCGCGCCGTTCCCGGACCTGCATGACATTTGAGTTGCTGGGACCCACAGGAACTACAGGAACCATCCCGAGTCTGTCTACGCCGCATTAGAACATAGCGTAGTATTACATCTTGGTTCCCAATCATCGCCAATCCACTACGGCGAGCCAATGGCACTTTGTAGCACACACTTGCTGGAACTTTTCAAGGCGTAAATTGATGGCAAGGTGACTACCAAACAGCTAGCTAGTACCACAGCCACCATCTTGAGTGGCGAGGTCGTTCAAACAATAAAACCTGGATGCGCTAAATAGTAACCACTCCCTATCCCTACATTCCCTAGTCTAGTTGGTACACAGAAATCCCTTTCAGTCTTGGGCCACTCCCCCCACAGTTCAATCTCACTCCAACTGCTGCCTGCCTCTAATTTATAGAGTAGCCCCAACGAGCTTGGCATATGCCTCAGTGCTAAACGACTTGGGACGCTCGATGGGAGCACCGACGGCACGGTCGATGATGAGCTGGGGAAGAACGCCAAGGGCACGGGAGACACCGAAGAGCACTGTGTAGTAGTTCTGCTCAGTCAGCCCGTAGTACTGGAGAAGGACACCCGAGTGAGCATCGACGTTAGGATAGGGATTCTTGGTCTTTCCGTGCTCAGTGAGAACGCCGGGCGCAATCTTGTACACCTGGCTGACAAGCTTGAACATGGGGTCGTCAGGAAGATGCTTCTGCGCGAATTCGCGCTGCGAGACATAACGGGGATCCGTCTTGCGGAGAACGGCGTGACCGTATCCAGGCACGACCTGGCCGGCCTTGAGAGTGGACCATAGGTAGTCGGTGATGGCTTGATCACTGAGATCGTTGCCAACAGACTTCTTCATCTTCTGGAGCCAGACGAGCACCTCCTGGTTGGCCAATCCGTGAAGAGGCCCAGCGAGACCGTTGAGGCCGGCGGCTAGGGAGAGGTAAGCGGAGCTGAGAGCACTTCCAACCAAGTGGGTCGTGTGCGCGCTGACGTTTCCACCCTCGTGATCACTGTGAATGGTGAGGTACAGGCGCATCAGCTCAACGAAATCCTTGTTTTCAGAGAAACCGAGCTGGTTGGCTAAGTTGTAACCGTAATCCTTGTCCTTCTCGACGGGAGCGACCTTGCCGTCCTTGTAGAGGTTGCGGTAGATCTTTGCAGCGATGGTAGGAAGCTTGGCAATGAGGTCCATGGAGTCTTCGAAGGTGTGCTCCCAATACTGGGCCTTCTTCATTGTTCCTTTGGCATATGCCTTGGCGAAGTTGGACTCGTGCTCGAGAGCAGTGACGGCGATGGAAAATTGAGCCATGGGGTGGAGGTCGTTGGGGCAGCGGTCGATCAGGTCCTCGACGAACTTGGGGACGGCGGAGCGGGCAGCCCACTCGGCAGACAGGTCGCGGACCTGTTGCTCAGAGGGCACCTCGCCAGTCAGAAGAAGCCAGAAGAGACCTGCGACTGTTAGCAGAGCCTCAGGAAGAAGTGAATGACGACATACCTTCCGGGAGAGGCTCCTGTCCACCGGGGGCCTTGGGGAGAATCTCCTGGCACTCTGGGATCTGCAAACGGTCAGTTTCCTTCCTAATGTCAATGGCTGCGTGATCTACGTACCGTCTTGCCACGGAATCGAATACCCTCCTCAGAATCTAGGACGGATCCCTGGCAGTTGTTAGTTTATTAGTGGAGTGCAAGGTTGCAGAGTGACTATCGCATACCTCCCAAACAAGGGACTTGATGCCACGGGCACCGCCATAGACCTGGTCGAGAGTAACCTCGCCAACGACCTTGCTGCCGTGCTCTCTGTAATTTTGTCAATTGTGTGCTGCGGAGGCTGCGGATGCGGATGCGCCTACTTGCGGAGCTTCTTGATCTTCTCGATCTCGCCAGGGAGCTTCTGGGCGAAGGTCTCCTTCAACGACTGCAATTGATAGGGTCAGCATAGGTTGTCGGGCAGAGGGGTGGTGTATCTCGAACCGTGGTCTTGCCTGTGGAGTAGCTGCGGAGGCCATTGAAGGCGGCAGCGGTGCGCAAAGGTGTGGCGGAGGTGGTGAGCGAGGAGCGAAGTGCGCTCGAGGTCAATCGCATTGCGGAGGCCATGATGGGACAGAGGGACAGAGGAGCAGAGGAACAGAGGGGTAGGGGAGGAGGCAAGGTGGGAGTGCGAGGACGGGTGTGTGGATGGGATGGGATGTCGAAGTTTTTGTTGGCGAGATCAGAAAAAAGCAGGCATGTCAATGTCAATGCTCGAGTGCGTGGAGCTCACTCAATCCCCGAGGCAGCCCGCTTGGGCCACATGCCGCCGGGCGTCATTCTCACGTCCCAACGGGAACGCATTCGGCGGCTGGGCCATGGCTCCTCTGAGCCGATGCATCCATTGACTGTCGCACGCCGACGTTGTATATATACTATGTGTGTACTGTGTAGACATTGGAGCTGGCACTGACACTGGCCCGCGGTGCCGCATAGTGTCGGTGCGCGCACTGTGCACTGTAGACGTTGCAGTGTGTTAAAAAAAATAGCCACAACCTGCCTACCTGCCTGTCCGCCCTTGAGGCAGTAGCAGCAGCAGCCCGCTGCTTGTATTTGCCACAGGTGTGTGTGTGTGTGTGTGTGTGTGTGTGTGTATACAGAGAACAGCCACAGCCTGCCCTCCCCAAAAACGGCTGGTGGGAACCTGTATAAACCGGTGCACCTATTGGCGCAAGCATTGTACACCTGGGCATTGTACTTTGTCAGGCCACGTGACCGTCTCACTTGGGCAAGGCCCTGGGCGCCCTCCCGAGGTCCCGTTCTGCGCGCTGCTGTCGCTACAACACCACCTGGGCACACTCCGCTGGCAGCGCTCTCACACCACCCCGAGACTCCCTAGCAATAGAAACTTCATCGCCGGCGCCTCTGCCACCGTCTTCCTTCACTCCCTAACTTGTTGCGACTCTCGCTGCGCGCGTGTAAGCCAGTGAATTTCCATCCCCATCTCAGGCCTCTCACCTAGGTCGCGCCTGTAAGTCTAAGACGCCCAAGAGCAAGAGCTTGCACAAGGCACAAAGCACAGCAGCAGCGCAACCCGCCGCGCCTGCTCTACTTCTCAACGGAGAAAACTTGCGCGCACCCGATCGTACTCCTTCCCATCCAGTCCATAGATCGAGCCCTCCCTCGGCGTGTTTGCCATCTCGCCTACTTCACCTTACCTCAGCGCATTGCGCCTGTTTCTGCACCCAGCCGCGAGACTTCTTTGCTTTGCCGTCGATTTGATCGGTGCGTCTAACCTTGACATGGCAGCCATGGAGGAGATCGAGGCGCTTCTGCAGTCGTTGCAGACACTCAAGGCCCCGGGCGTTACGCCGTCCAAGATCAATGCCATCACGGCCAAGTGCGTCGACAATGTCCAGGTATGCCGGCTATGCGGCCTCTGTAGTTATCTGACATCGAGTCCATACTAAGATTCCCTCCCACTTGTAGTCCGATACCACCATCGTCCAGAAGATCCAGCAGCAGTTCAAGAATAGTCCTGCCACACACAAGCTCGGAGTGTTATACGTCGTAGACTCGATTGCGAGACAATGGAAGGAGAGGGCCAGATTGGCAGGTCAAGCCGTCTCCAAGGCTGCTGCGCCAGGAACGTTTGCTTCGGGCGTGCAGAACATCACCGACGTGCTGCCGACTTTGATGGCCGATTTGATTCAGTCGGCACCGCAAAATCAGAAAGAGAAGATCTCAAAGCTGCTTGATATTTGGGAGCGCGCACAAACGTTCCCACAGAAATCGCTTGCCAGCTTCAAACACATGTTGATCAACCCCCAGAATAGTAAGATTCCCTTCTCCAACCTTCTGCACGCTGCAAAGACTACTTTCTTTGCTAGCCTCCATCTAACTGTTTTCCTGCTCAGGCGCGCATACCCTTCCTAGCAGTCCGCCAAAGGGTCCAGCTGCCTCAAACGGCGTCGGAGGACAGGCTAACACACAGCACGTAGCACCAGTTGTCGCTCCACAGGACACCGGTTCTCTTCTTGCTGCACTTGCAAACCATGGGCAGCAGAAAGCCCATACTAATCACATGTCAGCAGCACCAGCCGTAGCTCCATATGCTCAAAATTTAGCACCGCTACCACCTCCAGGATTCGTACCTCCAGCACCAGTGGCAGCCAGCGGACAGCCAGCTTTGCCTCCTTTTCCACCAACTGGAGGAAATGACCTGATGAATCAGATTCTTCCACTTATTGCCAATGGCACAATACCACCGGACCAAGTATATCAAGTACTTGCACTACTAGCTCAAGCCCAGTCGGGCGGTGCTGCTATAGCGCCGCCTCCACCAGTTCCTGCAAATACGCAGCCCGCTGCCCAGAACGGTCTTCAGCCATCTGCATTTGAACAGAATGGCGCCCTTGGCTATGAACAAAACGGTGCACAGCCGGTACGGTATGCACAGAGTGGCTCTCAGGACCGATATGAACAAAACGGTAGTAGGTACCGAGACCGTAGTCGATCGCCTGATGCGAACCGTCGTCGTCGCTCTCCTAACCGTAGATCGCCGCCCCCAAACCGCCGCGATAGTCCAACTTACGGTGTGTACGATCCCAATGCAGGAGCCGATGCCAACACTCAAAGTCGCAATGAGCGCGGCGGACGTGGCCGTGGTAGACAGCGTGGTGGTCGCAATGATCGCAATGAGTATCGCCAACGCACGCCTCCTGCACAGCGACGGCAGCCTAGCCCCACTGGCAGTAATCAGCCAAAATTCTTGGAGTGGGATAAGTCAATGCCACGTGAACACATCAAAGTCCTCAGTCGCACACTGTTTGTAGGCGGTGCTGGAGGAACAGAAGGTGAGATACGGGGCATCTTTAGCCGTTTTGGTAAAGTTCAGACTTGCATAGTCAACCAGGAGAAGCGGCATGCCTTCGTCAAGATGGTTAACCGACGAGATGCTGTATCTGCGAAAGAAGGCATGGATAACATTCAGGATAACGATGCTCTATCCAAGGCCCGTCAGGTAAGGTCTACGCTTGTGCAGGACATTGACAGACACTAATGTTGCTGTAGACACGTTGGGGCGTTGGCTTTGGCCCTCGAGACTGCAGTGACTACGCCACTGGGGTTAGTATAATTCCTATCGCTCGGCTTACCGACGCCGACCGAAAGTGGGTCCTAACAGCCGAATTTGGCGGAACTGGCGGTCGACCACTTGAAGGAGGTATGGTGATTGAAGAACCTGATATTGAGATTGGTGCAGGAGTGTCCTCAAAAGGTAACGCTCTCTACTTCAGACGCAAGTCATGGTATTAACAACTTTCAGCAATCAGTCGTCGTGTTCCACCAGAGGCTGGCCGTGGACGTGGAGGTAGGGGCGGGAATGAGAACCACAATTCCAACCATGCTCCTCGCGGAGGATTCGACAACAATGCACCGCGCTTCCGCCAGCAAGCCCGTCCTCAGAACTTCGAAATGCGCCACATGTCACCTCGACCAGAACAGGCCATTGCAATTCCACCAGCCATTCCCGGCTTCGGCTTTCAGCTTCCGGGCTTTTAGACTTGAAAATATCAAGTTTGGAGTTATTGGCGCAGCCTTGTATGCGTCTAACGATAGTCTATGACTATCAATGTCCAACAGAATGTAGGCGAGCTCCGTCTCACGCCAGCAGACAGCTGGACTAGCAAGGTATAGCGAACTGAGAGCATCTGTAACGTCAGAATTGGTTCTGGAAAAGTATGACTATACTTTGTTCTTATTAGTCACCTGGGAGGTTTCCTGTAGCATATTCTGCGCGGTGGTCATCTTTTCAAATTTTCAATGCATTGCATGGCGCTGAAGATGGTGTGGGTCACAACTAAAAGGTCTGCGTCAATGTTTTGTGTCCTGCGAGATCTACAGCTCGTAATTAGAGGCAGTCATACAAATACGATGGTATGTCTTCCTCATTCAGCATCACAGCCATGAAGTCTGTTACAATGCCAGCGAAGTCTTTTACGTATTGTGTTTCATCGTATACTGTTCTACCATTGCGTAAATTTTCAAGACCAGTCGGGTGCATGTCGCAGATCTAGGTATATAATCTGTTCTTGTTCTAGGTTTCTATTTTGGCTCTACCGGAGAGCAGATTTGCGCCCAAAATACCCCTCTTCTGCAACACGGAATGGAAGCAGAAGTGTCGATCTTATGCCTCTATAGCTGTTGTGTCATGATTCGTCCGTTTTTTGTGTTCACCCCGACTCCCTGACTCGAAGCTTTTCGCCATGGCTGCACATTGATGCTCTAGTTCTGATCCCAAGTCAAGTCGAACCGGCCCTCGGCATTTTGGTACTCGTTCAACTGTGTAAGCACTTCTTCTGCGCTCAAGGCTTCGACCAGTATGCCGGCGCTGGTAGGTCCGACGAAGCCTGATGTCACGGCAGTCTTCACCCAGTTAATCAAGCCGTCCCAATAGCCCTCGACATTAAACGCAATGACGGGCATCGAGTGTATGCCCAGCTGGTTCCAAGTAATAACTTCCATCAACTCCTCCAAGGTGCCGTACCCTCCACTCAGCGCAACGAAACCGCCGCCTGGTCCGCCATTGATGACCTCCTGGGCCATCATTTGCTTACGTGTGTGCATGTCTTTCACTACAGTGGTTTTGCCGTATGTGCTCGAGTCTATAGGGTGTGCATTGGAATTGGTGGGTGAGGAATCGGCTGGTTGCTCGAACCTGATCAAGGGCTGGGGGATTATTCCATGGACTGAGTCAGGGCCGGAGAGAGAGACTAGTGTACGTGCGACCTCGCCCATGAGGCCTGCGGTGCCGCCGCCGTAGACGAGGTGGATGTTGTTATTGTGGAGGACGTGGGCGAGGGCGCGGGCAGCGGCGAGGTGGGCGGGGGATGTTCCCGAGGAGGCGCCACAGCTGGGGGGTTTGAGGGTTAGCTTTCTAGAGCAGGACAAGGGACGCAGGCTGGACGGGGCATACAAGACGCAAATGACGGGTTGCTTGCGGGTTTCGGTGGTTGAAGACATGGTGGGATAGCGGTCGAGTCGGGTAGGAAGCTTGGCTAGGATTGAGGTGTGGGGCCCGAGAGTTTGGAAAGAAAGATGTGCTGAAAGGACAGTGGGGGGGTCGTGAGAGACAGTGCGGTCTTTATAGGCGCGAGATGCCGTGGAGGAGGCGGACGAGGACGAGGACGAGGACGAGGACGAGGACGAGGAGTCACTTTCTTCCACGCTCCAATGCTGCACTGCACCTAATTAAATTACACGATTCCATATGCACGCACACGACCCCGGACGATGACGGCTCGCGCCTAACCCTCCTCGGACATGCCGCCTTGGCACATATTCCAGCCGCGACTGCAGGAATCATCCGCCCGCGCTCTCCCATTAATTGTTGTTCACTCTTCGCTCCCACGCAGTCGACACGATTGTTCGCTGCCGAATCCATCGCTCAAGCTGCAAGCTGCAAGCTGCAAGTCACTCGCCGACTGCCAGACCACAGCCATAGCTATGCCTGCCGAAGCAGCACCAGCAGACGCGGCTCCGGCCCAGA
>BLYF01000033.1:300880-315230 GCA_014905255.1 Herpotrichia juniperi | reverse complement strand
GTACGTCTTCTCTATCCCACAAACTCCCCGCCATGAGCGATGAGTGCTAACATGGCCTCGTGCAGCTCGTCCGGACTCTCGTCCAGAGCGTCGGCATTTTCTTCCTCATCCAGATGGCAACCAAGTATGTCATGCCGTCGACTCCCAGCGTCACCGTCAACACCCCCGCGAAAGATGGCGCCGCTCCAGCCCACGTCGCCCCGGTCAACACCAAAGTGCAGATTCCCATGTACGAGAACCGCCCGCACCAGTTGAACGCCGATGCCTCGTACAGTCCTGTCCCGTGGAACGTCGCGCCCATCTGGCCCGTGGGCACCGAGCTCGACATCTACATGTACATCACGCCGTCACTCGCCATGCCGGCGCTGAAGCAGATGCCCAAGGAGTCGCTGCTGATCGAGGAGAAGAACTTCAAGTTTGGAGATTGGAAAGAGAACCGCGAAATCAACACCGAGTTTGCCGTCCCCAGTGCTGTGCAGAAGAACGCTACGCTATTCGCACATTTCTACGTCGGACACAGCGGCAGTGTGCTCGACCCTACCACGCCCGGCTTCGATCCAGCCAAAGCTTACCATTTCATCCGACCTTTGACCAGATACTACCCCAAGAAGAAGATCGCCAAGACGCGCAATCTGCTCGCTGGCCCGACGCACGAGGAGGAGCTTGAGCTCGAGCGCATCGAGAAGAACATGCCCAAGGTCATCGGGTCCTACTACCACTCCAACTTCTCCGTCTCCCTGGTCCCAGACACTGGCGTCGTAGCCTATCCCACCATGCACCCCGGACCTCGCCAGTTCTTCGAGTTGGAAGGCACGGGTGCGAGAGATGCCACTGGACAGCACGGATGGTACTATCCCGTGGTCTTTACCAACACCTTCTGGCAGCTCAAGAAACACATGGTTGAGCTCAACGACACCGTCACCACCCTGCCCCTCAACGTGAATTTGAACAACCTCGCCAACTGGAAATTCAACCTTTACGCCTCCATGGAAGAGAACATTCGCTCGCAAGCTGCCGCCGCCGCTGCAGGAACCGCCTCCCCCACCGGTGGTGACGGCTCTGAAATGGAAATGTTCAAAGAGATCCTGATCGACAGTAACTCGTACCTGCTCGCCATCACAGCTATCGTTTCCGTATTCCACATGGTCTTTGAAATGCTAGCCTTCAAGAACGATGTCGCACATTGGAGGAAGAAGAAGGACAACATCGGTACATCAGTTCGGACTATTCTCGCAAATGTTTTCATGCAGGCTATCATCTTCTTGTATCTGTTGGATAACAACGAGAACACATCCTGGATGATCCTCTTCGGTCAAGGAATGGGTATCGCGATCGAAGCCTGGAAAATCACCAAAGCGGTCAATGTCCGCGTTCGCCCTACTGCTGCTGGAAGTTGGCTCCCATACGCCGTCGTGTTCGAGGATAAACACGTTCTCTCCGAAACCGAAAAGAAGACAGAGGAGTACGATCAAATTGCCTTCAAGTACATGGGCTGGGTCGCCGTACCTCTCCTCCTCGCATATGCCGCATACTCACTCATGTACGACTCCCACAAATCCTGGTACAGCTTCATAATTACCACCCTTGTCGGCTCCGTCTACGCCTACGGCTTCCTCATGATGGTTCCCTCTCTCTACATCAATTATCGCTTGAAAAGTGTAGCACACATGCCCGGCCGCGCTATGACGTACAAATTCCTCAACACCTTCATTGACGACCTATTCGCTTTCACTATCAAGATGCCCACACTTCACAGATTGGCGACTCTGAGAGACGATGTTATTTTCTTTGTGTATTTATACCAGACGTGGATGTATAAGGTTGATTACACACGTCTTAATGAGTTTGGGCAAGGAGGAGATGAGGAAGAAGAGCCAGAGAAATTGGCCGCACAGCCACTTAAGGCAAGCCCGGATACGGATAACGAGTTACCGAGGATCACCGAGACGAATGTGAAGGAAGCTGTTAAAGATACCGCCAAGTCCACCGGGGCGAAAGTTAAGGGTGACGGGAGGAAAAGGAAGTGAGGCCGCCGGCTCCTTTACTGGAGCTTTTTGGGACGGCACATGCTTGATGCGCTTTTCTCGGGAGGGCAGAGTTGCGCCCAGGGAGAGTGTAACAAGATTATGAGTGTATAATTATGAATATATATATATATATTGAACCTTGGTTTTTTACCCACCCTGTTTGTTTGTGTATTTTGGTTTCATTGTTAAGCAAATGCCCCATCCCCTAAATTATTTTTCAAAACAATTAGAAAGTTTTTGATTTGGCATGGTAATTGCCGCTACAGATTACAAAGTAGTATAGTCAGTCCACGCATAGCATGGAGCCTTTCTACCGATCTTCATTCAAGAAAATGACCTCGTTTTTTCCAGTTCTTTTAACCGCATAACCCTCCCCTTCTCATCACAGCTCGCGATTGCGATATAACCCACAGGGTCATCCGACCTTACATCGCCTATCCGGATCCTCACATTTTGCAAGAGGCGCCCGCGATCAAGAGAGTCGAGCGTGCTGCCTCCTGGCGGGAGGTGTATAAAGGGATTGTCGCGGGTGAGCGACGATACGTTGAGCGAGAAATCGGGGGCCTTTTGCGTAGCTTCGAGCACGAGACCGAAGATGCCGGCCATGAGCATGGCACCAGTTGCGACGAAAAGTGCAGCAAGCCACAACCGTTGTGCCTTGACTATTGGTATGGTAAGAGACTCTGTTGCATTGATTTTCTTGTAGAGTTGCTGTTTGGCAAGAGTCATATTGCGTTGAAGATCCTGAGGAAGAATCTCGTCGTCTGGAGGGAGACCGGTGGTAGTCTGACCAAGATTGATACCGGCCAGCCAGTACGTATTCATGAGTTGCGCAAAGGTCGTCGCAAAACTTTCTTTGGAAAGCTTGTACAATGCCAGGTCTTTGTTCGCACTAGCAAACGGCGAGTAGGGAGTGACGAAGAAGCGCTGCAAAGGCGTCGGCCGTCGGAAGACTTCCACGCCCACAGCTGCCTGGAAAGAGTCCATGAAGAAGGCGTGCCATGGGTCAAATCCAAGCATGAACTCAGAGGGTGGATGAGGCTTCCTAGATGGCCGGATTCTAGTAACCGAGCAGTTCTTCGCGATACATGTAGCTTCTATCTCCACGTAGCTAGTGCTTATGTAGCAGGTTGCGGCTGTCTCGTTCGAACTCTTGCCACTGTCGTCGTCATAGCCTATGTAATTAATGACGCGCCGCGTGAGATTCCTGTCAAACTCGCGCGGTCTACGAGGCGTGAGATCCTCCATCGATAGACCCCATGATTGAGAGATCGACACTGTCCAGCCATCAATAGCTTTAGTCCCGTTTGCTCCTGGAAGGCGAGGGTCTGTGCTTGTCGCATCTGCAGGATGTTGAAAAAGAACAGGACAATCTAAAACCCAGTACGATGTCTCGAGACGTACAGTCGTATTATACGTAGAATTGAGAGTCGAGATTGGTATTCCGATCAGGGAGGAGTAAGTAACATTTGTCGAGTTCCCAGTGGCTAGCCAACCATCACCATCTGGCCTTGACGAGAGCTGCTCATGCATCGGAATTTTCAGATTTCCCCAGTTGTCCATGCCAGATTGCTGGACATCTTTTGTACTTGACATAGCTGAGATAAACAGCGAGTCAGTGACAAATACGGACTCGCTAGCATCTGGTCCATTGATGGTTTCCACTGAGGCTTGAAATGTGGAGTTCCAGTCCAAGTGATACATAGTCCGGAGCTGATGTTGAGTGACAGTCCCATAATCCAGGGCGCGTAGAGACGCCTGACCACCGAGTGGAGAAAGGATCCAGAGAAGGATAAGGCCAAAGCCAACGAATCCCATGTTGCGGATTTTGAGCTGAGTTACAATCGTTGAGAAGAGGGCGGTACTGCCTAGTAGCTGATCTAGAACTTTCATTCGTTCGCCCTGCTCTAGTCTCCAGTGCGCAAGCTTGTGCATGGCCGAACCAACAGTCGCGGCGAAAAGAATAGGAAACACGGTTGGACCCTGGACACGCATGTTAGCCCTCTCTCTTCATGTTGTCGTGTGGAAGTTTGTGATCCGCCTCATGGGCCTTGAGGATAGTGAAACTTACAATACGAGAAGCATCACTTAAAATGGCAAGTTGATTTAGAACGGAAAGAGGCGAAACTTCCGAAGTAGGCACACCATCGAAATGAAGGACCAAAGATCCAAAAACAATAAAGGCGGTCGATGTTAACGCAACGATAGTATCACCTATGAAGGCTAATAATGACAGCCAGCCCCAACGCTGTATAGTTTGAGGCTGCTCGGGCCAAACAGGAACGCTAGGGTGATTTTCGATCAAAGATGTCCCCAGAGTAGTCATTGTAGCTGCGGAAGTTGTCAAGGGTAGTGGTATCGTGGGTATGGTTCGATCGTGGAATGAATTGCCTCGTACGCCATTGTTGGATCTGATTTGGGGAGAAGAAAGAGGGGAAACGTCCATAATGATTGCTATGTAGAGACACAAATTTGCCTGTGAAACAAGGAAAATAAAACAATTGGAGAACGTGATACCTCAGATATTGCAAGAAACACAACAAGTAGTTGTACCTCTCGTTCTGCGGCGCAGCATCATCGCATGAACCAACCAGAGCGTCCATATCTTTATCAGCGGCTACGTGCATACATCCAACCATCGACATTGTTTGGAGACCAGGGGGTTCGCCGCATATTTGTAGAGCGTCCGTCGGCTTTGTGTAAAGATCGTGACGTCTCACCTCTCGTTTGAAAGAACTAGATTAGTACTAACCTGGCACTACGCTCGTATGTTGTATACTATAAGAGCTTGTGACTTCGAATTTTTTTTGTAGAATATGTGAAGATGCTAATAAAGGTGGCTGAAGTAGAGCTCATAGATGTACTGTGATAGTTCGGCGGTTGTTGTTGAAGCGCTACCAACGCACTCTGTCGCATGGTTCGAAACCGCCAAGTGATGTGTTGGGACTTCCTGCTGTTGAGCGGCAAGTGCGGCGCAGCGCAATACTTCTTCTTTTAATACACCCGCCCGAACGCTTCAAATGTTGCATGTTGATCTACTTTATATTTTGCTTCTTCACATTTCACATTACAATGTAAGGATATGGATCGTCAAGCATTCGAGTTAAACATGAAATTGTTTGTGGGGAAGAAGTGAATCCCTCAAATGAAGCCTTGGAGGCCAGCTAAGTATATACATGGAAAATAATGACTTCAACAAACTGACTGTAACCAGGTACAGCCAACGAAATCAGCGTAAAACGCAACGCTTGTGCTCAAAGAGACACCCCGATATACAGGCAGTTGTCTGTTGACCAGCAGGTTGACTCGCCCATGCAAAGAAGCTCAACAACTATGCCATGAGATCTAAGAAAAAAACTGAACGCAATAGCAATATCCAAAAGCAGCAGCACATGTCTTTTTAGTCCATCCAGCTGCCCAGGCTGGAGGATGAGATGGGCGAGCCCACATTCTTGGCGTACGCGCCGCCAACGTTACCGGGTCCGGCGTAGTTGCAGACAGTGTACTTGCTCAAGCTAGAAGACGCACCGTTGATAGTCATCTTGGAGCCACAGTCAAGGGAGACGCAGCCAACCTTGGTGGTCTCCTTCCAAAGCATCTGGGTAAGGTGACCAACACTATGGAAGATATCCTCAGGAATGTCGGTTGCGCCCCACAAGTTGTTGTTGGTCATTTCCGCGAACTCGCCCTTGTACCAGCTCTCGGTGATGCCAGCAGTGACGTTGAAAGAATCACCGGAGACAGTGAACAGGTTCTGGCCCTGACCAGCGCCTTCAGGAATAAAGTGCTTAAAGTCGCAATTCTCAGCGGCAATTTTGGCGTTAGCAGTGCAGCTGTCATCCCATACTAGAGGGTTGGCATCATGATTGGCACGAGCAGCATTGTGGTGGTAGAGAACAGCAGCCTGATAATCCGGACCGGAGCTTAGAGTGTCTTGGATCTGTCCAGTTGGGTGCGCACCGTTGTAGACAGGAGTCGACGAAGCTGGCGCCTGGCTAGACGTAACAGGAGCAGGAATGTAGACTGAAGTTGGTTCAGGTGTAGGAATATAAACTGAAGTTGACGCGGGTGCAGGAGCGGATGATGGTGGTGGTGGAGGCGTGTACACTGATGTTGGTTTTGGTACAGCCTTTGAAGATGAAGTCAGGACAACTATTGATTTGGAACTAGGCTTCGAGTAATGGACGTGAGTATGATCATGATATTTGCTCTTGTTCACAATAGGGGTGGGCGCTGGTGCTGGTGCGGTAGCAGTCACATAGACGGTAACGGTCTCAATTTCGAGATCGATTGAAGTAAAGATCCAGCGCTTGTTGACTGGGCCAGCAATGGCACCAATAGCCATGGCTGAAGTAAGAAGGATATCGGACCGCATTTTGAAGAGTATGGGAGAGAAAGGTTGGAGTGTTGTGGGTTTGAAGCAAGGTGTTTGGGATCTCGGATCGCCGTTGGAATGACTGCGCGACTAGTCAGACAATACTCGCAACAGTTGGACCTCAATATGCAAGGACGTAATTATAGACGACTCGATTTGTTACTGAGGGCGATGCAAAATATTGAAGAGTTAAGAACTTACGATGTTTGTTCGGTTGAGAGCTCTGGACTACGACTTAGGCGTATGTGAGTAAACAAAAAGAGTGGATGCTGGACCAAGGGATAAAGAGCGTGGGGTTCTGTGGAGACAAAGGCTGCACAAGAAAGGATCGCAGATCAAAAGAATGTGGGTGATCAAGGACGATGAGAGCAGCGAGGGATATGGCCGGCCAGACAGTTTTATGGAGTTGGACAGTTAAGATTAAGCGACCCGGGCCCTGGACATGAAACAAACCACAGGACGGGTCATTAATGACCGCCACGCTCGGGAGCACCATTCCAACGTGTGTGCTGCCGTGACGCAAACCCAGCGCTGAAGATAGCCAATCTTAGCCCCAGATGAGGCGAATCTCCCACGATTGTGAGGTCGATCACGACTCCCACAGTAAAGCTCGGAGGAGACACAAAGACATGAAGAATGCTAGAGATAGGTTTTTCACAGGGGATTGTCCGGTCCTATCGATTTGAGCGAGTGCTCACTGCATACTGTTTCTATTTGTTGTTGCAGAGGATATCACGCTGACTATTGCGCAGCCTGTTCTTGAGTCTCTCATCAGCGGGTTGAAGGTAGTCGGGGCCAGCGTTTGATGAGCTCGTACCGTCGAGTTGTGGTTTTGATGAGAAGAGCATGTTTCGCAGGGGCCGCTGCTTCAAGTAGAGCTTAGGGCGTTTGCAGGATGTTTTCATTGGAGCGCGGGAAACAAGCTGCGATCGACGCTGGGGTTACAGCTGTAATTCTTAGGTTGCTAGCATGCGGGGTCTAGCAGCTTGGCAGGGGAGTGCAGTAGATTGGACGGGGCGTTCAGAACGGTCAGTCATCCTCCTTTCATCTCGGACCTCACTTCGGCCTGCCCAACTGTACCGCCAAGACATGTGCTCTTGGGGACCAGCGCCTCGCCGTGCGTCACCACATCCCCATTGCCAGTCGCACCGTCTGGCAACACTCACTATGCTTCACCTCCTACCACAGAATTGTGCCTGCCTGTAGTGGCACTGCTATATGACCAAGTCCATTTTCTAATACTCAAATGTTCGGTTGAGGATGCAGCTGGCTACCAGGAGCCGAAGGGAGTCACTGTCCCCGAACGTCGCACGAGCCCCGCAATGCCTGAGCATGAGGCGGATTTGAGAATACGTACTCCTTCCTAATAAATGCAGTAATATATTATACGGATGGGTAATTCAACTTTGTGACCATTCGCACTGTACTTGGCTTGAAGTACAACTGGTTGAAGGAGAAGGTCTTGTTGGATATAGAAAATCAGAGCGTTGTGCAGCTTACAGACTCTCTCGCGCGAGGCGTGTGGTGCGCGAGACATCACCAAGTTTAGATTCAGCTTGCAACCAACCAGGTGCGGGGCGTTTTAAAGAACGAACCTGACTTTTATTAAAATTATACCTTCAGGAGTTGCTTCGTTTCCGTAGGCGATATGATTGAGTGCCCTACCAAGTTCTACGGGAGCCACCTAAAGTATCTTTACAGACTACTGTTAGCTCTGACGAACTTTCACTTCCTCAAAGTCGACAAAACACACTCAATGTCGTTTTGGACGGATTTCAAGCAAAAGAAAGAGCTTCGGTGTTCGGTACGAGCAGTAAGACTCCGGTGAACCGTAAGCATATCGTGGCTGATTTCCACTCCACCAGACACCCCTATTCCACAAATCCAGATGTAATGACTGATAATTCTTAGGAGATGTTATTTTTGCAACTCTACGGCGATCATTTGATGCCTAGCTGCTCGAGTCGACGAGGTCAGCTCCCTGTCAGCTCAGTCCGTGCCACCCATGGTTTGATGCTCCCGACTGATCAACTTAAACGCAATACTGTGGAGCGACAAACGATCTTCAATACGCGACTTCAATTGGTGGGTATATATAAATCACGACACGGAGAGGAAATATTATTTATTGATACATGCAACAGTCCGTACACCTATATGTTACTGCAGCCGTCGCCTTAGTAGTGACGGACATTGCACGAATCTTGTGTGTGAAACATCTTCTAGCACCGACCGTATCTGTCGTCTTGCAACTGTAATCGCACGATGTCGCGCTTGTTTTACGTATCTAGTGGGGAATATATTTAATCGTCTAAAGTACTCAGAAAAATTAGGCTAGCCTTGTACAATACTGCTGTTAATTTTGAAAGTCACTTTGGTGCACTGTTGGAACTTGACAAATACACAGTATTGCTCATTATAAATTAGCGCCTTCGTACATATCACGGTGTTGGGTTTATTTCCCGGGGTCCCGACTGTACCATCAACTAATTTGCTAGTATTAAACTCAGTATTAAAAAAAACAGCAAGTACGTGAGACAGGCCCAACTTTTATCTCACATAATCCACCAAGATAGCCAATTCAGTAATCTTTCGGATCGGCTGTTCGCGAGACCATGGGTATCTTCGAACCTTCCATATGGGGAGTTGTTAAGGTGTTTCACCTGTATACTAACCTTCTCAATCGGATTGAGTCGATGGTGACCGCCCTTTATCCCAAGCAGAGCTCAAGACGATATCTTTGATAAATTTCTTCACTTTCATTCTTTCCATCTCACATAGACTTACGATTCAGACCATGCATGTTATCGCGTAGTGTTGCTATGGCAAATACATTCCATGAATGGTTTCCAATCACGACGTTCAAGCATTCCTCACCTCGATCCTACACACGTTGTCTACTTTTTACTTGAGCTTGCACGCCTGATAGCGCCCAGATTCTAGACCCCTGAAATCCAACCCAGTCCTCTATTTTCCGGTTCACGGAGTTGAGATATGCGGTACTCGTGCAACTCATATCACATACTCTGCCTTTTCCACGCCTCATAGTCCATCTTCTCCTACGTATTTACCATCGACAATCTAGAAAGTCCACGGTGCATATTAGTGTAGTTGCCTTGGTGGTAGGCTTCCTATACTCGAGCCAGGACTCGAAAGGTCGCCCTAGGTACCATCATCTTGGTACAATCTAGTGCCGATCAGGTCGTCTACAACACGAGAGGTAGTATGGAAGAGATTGGAAATGCGTCTTGTACAATGGCCTTCTCAGATTCGACACGTGTCTCTGCCAGATTTGGCTGGCTTGCTAGAGAAGGTGAGGAGACGAAATGCCCAGGTGAGGTTGGAGCACGGGATTTTGTCGACATGGCGATATCAGATGGCGCTAGGAAAGGCCGGTTGGCCAGCCAATCATGTGCCACGGCAATCAGGCTTATCGGCATATCGGTGGAGGAGGGGCAGGTTTTGAGCTCGCAACCGTCCACTTCTGCAAACATGGCTCGCCACCTCCTAATTGCACTCAGTCCTGGATGCCCACAATACGCTTCAAGCTGAGAGGACCCTGTGCTCCTCTACGAACTGCTTCAACACCTTCCACCTTCCACCCAGCCTCGGTCCCGTCGTCTGCCCCACTACCACTGCCACTACCACCACGGGCGGCCCCGCGGACACAGCTCCACAGATACCACATCCAGATCCCAAGCATGGACGTGCGCGATCGGTCTGAGGAGCATGTCGCCGAGGGAGATGACCTGAAGTTGACGAACCGCCTGAATGAGAGTAGAAGCCCGTATGTAAGTGCCAGCGCGGTCTCAAAACCAGAGCACGCGACGAGGCTGACCATGGACCCTACAGGTGCGAGGACACATGAACAACCCGGTAGCATGGCAGATGTGGGGCCCGGAGGCCTTAGAGCTAGCGAAGAAGTCGAACAGGCTGATATTCATCAGCATTGGATATGCGGCGTGTCACTGTACGTCTCCCGAATAGCTGTGGCATCATGGTTGGAGTCGCAAAGCTCACGGGTTGCTCAGGGTGCCACGTAATGGAGCGCGAATCATTCGAGAATGCAGAAGTGGCAGCCATACTCAACTCGTCCTTCATACCTATCAAAATCGACCGCGAAGAGCGGCCCGACGTCGACCGAATATATATGAACTACGTTCAGGCCACCACTGGCTCAGGAGGCTGGCCTCTCAACGTCTTTATAACCCCCGATCTTGAGCCCATATTTGGTGGCACATACTGGCCTGGTCCTGGATCTACAATGGCAGTCGGCGACCACGTCGGATTCATTGGCATACTGGAAAAGATTAGGCATGTATGGAAGAACCAGCAGCAGAGGTGCTTAGACTCGGCAAAGGAGATTACCACACAACTGCGAGAGTTTGCGCAGGATGGAAACATCAGCCGACAAGATGCCGCCGAGCCTGATGGTCTGGATTTGGAGCTACTGGACGAGGCATACGAACACTATGCGGCAAAGTACGACGAACAGTATCCAGGGTTTCCCCAGGGCGCACCGAAATTCCCGACTCCGGCGAACCTCAGCTTCCTGCTGAAGCTCTCCCAGTATCCAAGCGCAGTAGCACATGTTATCGGCACAAAGGAGTGCGCGAGCGCGAAAGACATGGTTTTGTCAATATTGAATGCGATGAACAAAGGCGGTATCCATGACCAGATTGGCAACGGATTCGCGCGGTACTCAGTTACGAGGGACTGGAGCTTGCCGCATTTTGAGAAAATGTAGGAAATACTAATGCTTTGCATCATCTTAGTGCAGATATTAACATTCGCTAGGCTCTATGACCAAGCACAGCTACTACCTGTATACCTTGACGCATACCTTGTATCAGGAGACGCTGATTACCTCTCTGCTGTGCACGATATTGCAACCTATCTAATCACACCTCCTATGCAAGCACCAACCGGTGGGTTCTACTCCGCTGAGGACGCCGACTCCCTGTATCGCTCAACAGACAAGGAGAAGCGAGAAGGTGCCTTCTATGTTTGGACGTTGAAAGAATTCCAGACCGTCCTAGGAGACCGCGATGCGGACATACTAGCGCGATACTACAACGTTAAGGACGAAGGAAATGTGAGCCCAGAGCACGATGCGCACGACGAGCTGATCAATCAGAACGTCCTAGCCATTAGCAGTGACCCCGCAAGCCTAGCCAAAGAATTCGCCCTCTCGGTCGAAGAAGTGACCAATATCCTGACCCACGGTCGCGCAAAATTACTCGAATACAGAAATAAAGAGCGGCCCCGACCCGCCCTAGACGACAAAATTGTCGTATCCTGGAACGGCCTTGCCATCGGCGCCCTCGCACGAACATCTGCCGCCCTCTCATTCTCCGACCCCAAGAGTTCGAAGGTATACCTTGAAGCCGCCGAGAAAGCTGCAGCATTCATAAAGAAAGAATTGTACGATTCGAGATCACATACCATCAAACGTGTATATCGGGAAGGTCCCGGTGACGTCCCCGGTTTCGCAGATGACTTTGCCTACCTCATCTCCGGGCTCATTGATCTCTACGAAGCTACCTTCGACGATAGCTATCTCCAATGGGCCGACCACCTCCAAATATCTCAGATCAATATGTTTTGGGATAGCGAGCACTTTGGGTTCTTCTCCACACCAGAACACCAAGCTGATTTAATCATGAGGCTGAAGGATGGTATGGATAATGCAGAGCCAGGGACTAATGGGGTTTCGGCGAGGAATCTGGATAGGCTAGGTGTGTTGTTGGAGGATGAGGGGTATAGCAAGAAGGCGAGGGATACAGCGTCTGCGTTTGAGGCGGAAATTATGCAACATCCTTTTTTGTTTGCGGGCATGATGGATGCGGTGGTCATCGGCAAATTAGGTACGAGGCACACGGTGATCACAGGCGAGGGCGGAAGGGTGGAGCAGTGGTTGAAAGCTTATCGGTCAAAGCCGTTAGCCCTTGGCACCATCAGCAGAATTGGGAAGTATCAAGGAGAATGGCTGAAGAAGAGGAACGGTCTGATCCATGGTATGAATTCTGCGGAAGAGAGCGTCATGGTCTGCGAGAAAGGAGCTTGCAGAGATGACCTGAGCCTGGGAATGGGTAGTTTGGGGCTTAGTGATCGGTGAACATGGATGATGGATGATGGTCAAGTAAACACTCAAAGGGAGGATTATGAAAAGCGGCATCACATAGAGGCGTTTTTCGTACTGGGCAGAGTTATCTGATATACCCTCATTTGTCTCAAATATCTGGCTGGGTTTTATAACATACACAGCGTACCGTGCATCAATAAAACACATAGAGCTCCTCGTCAATCTAAATTAACCTAAGACTTTTCCAAAGCTTGGCAAGCTAAATCGCCGCCTAATCTTCAATACTACTTAGACGGTACAAACATCCCACCCAACAACTCCAGAATGAATCCTGATACCTTGAGTCAATATCGGAACTCGTACATTCAGCTGACTGAACATCATAGATGTTATTACACCAGCGGCGACATCATTAGTGGTATTGTTCGTGTCACTCCCACCTCAAGACCGTGGCGCGTAGCAATCACATTCAAAGGCCTCCATGCGCTCAAAATACTAGGATCGCGGTCAGCTGAAGATCGTCATCCTGTTATAGTCAAAGAGGAGACCCTTTTCTTCACGCGCACGCTTGAGCTTTTTACTGGTGAAACTGTTGGCCCAAGCTACGACATCGTCAAGCTGGGCGTGGCTGAGGACGGCAAAGTTGAACTTCCCTTCACCTTCACCTTTCCTTGCGCGGTAGGGCTGAGACCCAAGAATACCTTCACATTCATGCGCGAGTTTGAGCATCGACCAGGCCACCTACTTCCACCTACTTACACCTACGAACCGCCTGGGCCTTCCCTTGGAACGGTCGACTTAAGAGTGGAGTACTTCCTTGAAGCCCAGCTGTGTACGAAACAAAAATGGACACCAGAGACAACGATGCGGCAAGATCTTCTCTATAGACCTTTGAAACCAGCATCTCTATCTTTGAATATAGACAACATTGCTTACCATGTACGGGACCAAATCATAAGAACGCACCGACTAGACCCCAATTACAACCCTAAGGAAGGCATTTTCAAGAAACTCAAACATAGCATCACCAAGAACGCAGGATCGACTCCTGTGGTCTCTTTTAAAGTATCTGCGAATGTGCCACGCATTGCGAACATCCTAAACAATCTTCCAATATCACTTTCTCTAGTGTGGCTTGAGCGTATCCCGCAGTATGCGAATCATCCTTCGATATACATACGTCGCATTTGCGTTCGTCTCGTCTCCAGCGTCAGCGCACGCGTCTGCCATACAGACCCTTTGATCGGAACTGAAGAGTACTATGCCTTGCATAGAGGTGAAATAGCTTTGCTCAATAAGAGTTTTGGAGGCTTGGGCGAAATACTGTACGATGGATTGCTACTAAGAGACTTGGGCCTTGTGAAGTTAGGAGTGGATGTTGTGCCTGGATTCAAAACTTTTGGGCTGGGGTTGAAATACAAGATTGAAGTGAGGTTGTGGGGGGAATGTGCGAAGGAAAAATTTGATCTAGTGGCGTGTTATGGTGTAGTTGAGATCATTTCGAACGCTAGGGTAGAGTATGGGCTTCAACCCGCTGTTGTACAGATGGAAAAGGAAGAGAGAACTGCACCGCCAGCTTATTGTAAGGCCGGTTCTGGGACATAAGGCCTCATACTGGGCCAGTCTAGGGCTGATTGTCACACGGGTGGCGATACTAGTATCCCCCGCTCGCCAAGTAGGTTTAGCAGCGATTCGTCTCTCTTACAATACACTTCTATTCTTCTAGAAGTACTACTCTTAACTATATAAGTGCATACCTTCTTATATTTCTAAACGCTAAATACAGTTAAGAGCACCCTTTAGTCTAGATAGTACAAAAACAAGCTACTTAGGCTACGTCTAGCGTAGTAGGCAACTAGCTAT
>BLYF01000033.1:189476-226264 GCA_014905255.1 Herpotrichia juniperi | reverse complement strand
AGGCAATAGCTACAAAGATCTATCTATTATAGAGACCTTGTCTCTCTATATACATCTTAGTAGTTTAGTGTTTCTGTTTGCTAAGATAGAGACACATAGTGTCTCTGTCTGCCAAGAGGGAGACACTTTATTATGTAACTATAGGTGTCTCTGTTCACGTGCGCGGAGACACTTCTGTCACGTGATTGCAGGAGTAACTTGGCCGAGGGGTGATTGGTCCACGTGTGGTTAGGTGGTATAAGTCCCGGCGGCTGCCTGGACTGGGTCGTAACAGCTATTGCTTAATACACAACTTTGTCTTTAGAATCTTATTGTCTAGCCTCTCCTGCAACTTAGGGGACTTACTTGTGTTCGCGTGTATTGTTGTTCTATTGTCTTATCCTAGGACATAGTGAACCTAGCAAGTATTCTGTGCATCTAGCAAGCTAACCATTACGAGCCCTTCCCCCTTGCCCCGATCAAGTAAGTAAGGAAAGAGCGGTCGTTAACAATGTATACTACGCACTATTCTTTAATCTACTTGCTGGTTTTAATTTTACTCTATAGTAAAATCATGTAGTAGGCGGCTCGTTTAATAGATTGTATCAATTTAGACGTAGAAGAAGGCGTTTGGTTCCTCTAGTCCAAGTAGGCCCACAAAGAGAAATCTAAGAACGTTACAAATTAGAATTTGCAATGAACAGCAGGCTAAGTTGCTACAAAATTGCCACCAAAACATATTCCAAAATATTCAAAAGGACCGCTTTGTAGAGGGCACAGCCCAACCCCGTGGTATCAATCCCATCCATCGCCCAAAAATCAAATAGTCAAAGACCAAAGACCGAAACGAAAACGAAACCCATATCATGTACCTCCATGCTTAAAAATATCAAGACCGATTCCTGAACATCAAGATCAAGCCGGCAATTCAAAAATAAACCGTTTGTCCTTGTCCTTATCCTTGTCCTTGGGTGGTACGGGCGGGCCCTCACACGTCAGCTCGTCCGGCGTCAGCTTATACATCGGAAAAGCGACATATCTTGTACTCTGCCTCACATCATGTGAGTGCGACCTTTTATGCTGAGGTTTTGTGTATGATGGGTCGTACGTCGTAGACGGTAGAAAGGAGAGCGAGGGGAGGGTGGCTGCTGATTCGGATCTTTCTCTTTGGTAGTCTTCGAGTTCATCTTGGTGTTGGGTTGAGATTGATGAGTGTTGGTTTGCGCGTGTGTAATCCAAGGCGTGGTAGGGTGGACTCGTGGGATGCGTACTTAATCCTGTCGCCGTACTGCTCTGTGATAGACTTGGGGAGTGTTCGTTCATTGAGTTTGGCGCCGTACTCCCACTGCTCTCACTCTCGTTCGAATATATTGAGATGTGTTGTCCATTCATGCTAGGCTGGAGTTCGTATCCTGGCGGCGGCGCAATGAAAATATCACCATGACCCATCCTCTCTTTTGGACCTACCTCTCTCAACGCCCTCAGTCTTTCATTCGCGCTCTCGCTCTCAATCAAATGCGCCTTCTCTACCAGTCTTTCCACAAGCTTAGAATGCGATTCTTTGAACGTCTTCTTGACAAACGACATCATCATAATGTTGCACTTGATCCGGACATCTTCGCGGACATATAGACCAGTTCGGGGCACATGCTCGAGTCCCATTTCAGGTTTCTGAAGAGGTTCGCCAGGAAGACTGCCGCCGACGCTCCATTTTGCGCGGATGTCGAGGCCGAGGGGCGCGTAGACGTGGGTTTGTAGGCCGTCGGGGAGGTCATGGAAGACGGCATGGTAAGAAACAGAGCCGGAGGCTAGGCCGCCAGGGAGGTAGTTGACTTTGTCTATATTTTCATTAGATGGTAAAGTGCTGGGGGTTGAGCAGAAATCTATACCTTTGATGGTGTACCACGTAGAGTAAAACTCATCCGATGTCGCGTAGTTAGGCGGCTTGCACTTGAACCTCTCCACAACTAGTGGATTCAACTCTATCATCTCGACATGGCTATGATATGTATCTAGGACACTCTGTCGTGTGATGCCCCGCGGCAGCGGGGTTATCGTAGTGAATATGCTAGTTTTGGACATGTCGTTGTCCGTGCTACTCCACTACTCTAATAGTAAATGTGAATGTTCAGGGCACGCTCGTCACGTTCGTTTCAACAACGTGTTCTCAAGGATAGGAATAGTAGCCGTCAGGATTAGAATGGAGATAGGGAGAGGATGTAGACAGAGCGGATGGATTTGAGGCAGTCGATGGTACTTGTTTGACTTGTTTCGCCCACGTTGCCTGGCTAAGGTATCGAGTCCCGCGCGCTCAGCCCACACTCACGATCGAGGCCACCAGCCCCTGCGCCGGCAACTACCTTAGCACTTGCAGCCAAGAATTCGATGTTTCCAAGCACCCCAGACGTTGAGACAGGCTCCGAGCACGAACTCAATCAAAGGAGAGAAAGAGAGCGCGAGATCGTAGATTATGCTTTAGCCTGCATCGGATCACTGGAATCCGTTGAGGAGGTTCTGCTACGGACCGTCGAATACTATGAGCCTTAGACGCATGATTTTCAGAAAGCTGAGAAGGAAGCCTCGGGGAAGGTTCGAACATGCCGATGGGGGATCATAAAAGTCCTTGGCCTGTTTGATGTGTGAGAGGAGTGAACGCTAGAGCCGTAGCCTAAACGAAGATCCCGCGGTGGCTGTTTCGGGACCCGGGTTCGCGGGTAATTAAACGTTCGTTTTCCCAGAAAGAGAAGGAATGGCTAAGAGAATTAGAAATTAAAAATTACGTTTCTTCAAGCAGAGATTCTATACATATGCCTTGCATTTTACAATCGTCTCGTGAACTTCTATCCTCAAGTTACCAAGTTATGAAGTTTCAAAGTATGACCCAGTCTTCATCCTAGCCGTTTCAGGCACGTCTCCCCACGGTTTCACGTCAACAAGGCATCAAACCCTAACCCCACTCCACATTGTTATCAGGCGGGAATGAGAATCAGGCCATTACTATTCGTTTACTATGGAGCAAGAACTCAAATCGCTGCATGACCCAAAATGAGAACATTCACAAGAGAAACTCCAACTCATGACGGGGGTCCAAAACCAGCTCCATAACAATGCCTCGATTAGCGACCATCAGCACCAGTCTCGATGGCGGCCCCTTCCGAAATATTACATTCAACACTTCCAATCGTAATACGCTTTTCTCTCAAACCCTCACGCTCATCTCAATGGCTTTGCCGTTCCTTACATCGTCCTTTGACCTAAACACCCTGATGCATCTCCACCTTAGGATCCTTAAGCATCGGCGCGATAGCCCCACCCTTTCTGAACATTTTGATGCCCGCAAAGACGAGTGTGACCATCCACGCCACCCATTGAAAAGCAGCGATCGCGGTACCGGCCTTTGCCACCTGGCAAACGGTGCCAAAGCAGATCCTATCAGATAAGAAGACCGCGAGGGCGAGGAAGCCGGAAAGCCAGAAGACCATTGTAAGCGCCTGTGGTATAGTCAGTAAATGTCCACGATTGTGTCTCCCCGGAAAAATGGTAAACGTGCCTCTAAGGCAAACAGCCCTAGTTTAGGTATCTGTTTCTCCGCCACAGTCGGTAATTTCATAGGTACGACCACTAGCGCCGTGAGAGATAGTAGACTCCAGGAGGGAGCGAAGATGAGCCAGTTTACTTCTGTGGGGGAGAGTTGGCGCCAGTGGGATGTCCACCATGAGGATACTGTCAAAATCGTGAGCCAAGTCCGCTTTGATACATTGATGATATTATGGGGAGGCCTGAGGGGTTGGGCGCGTACCATATGCCATTAATCCAAGCACAATGATAGAGAGGACGAGTTGGAGACCGCGGACGGGGAGGAGCCAATTGATCGCCATTTTGCTGCTTTTGTTTTCTTCTTTATTCGTAGTTGTTAAGTTCTATTATTGATCGTAGGAATGTGTGCGCTCGTTCTCGGACGTGGATCTATTGTCTATAGTCGCTGGTATGGAGTCGTTGCGAGTGGTTGTTGAGGAGTAAATGGAAGAGATATCAGTATAGTAAACGAATGAACAGACTGATCAACAAGTCCTTAAGTCAAGAAAGTATAGTAGAATCTAAGGTTGAACTGAAAGTATGAAGGATTGAATGAAAGGCAAACGATCCTTAAGAGGCAGAATGCTTTCTTGATCAGGCATGCAACACCATGCAACGCCTCTCGCCTCAGCTCACCAGAGACTAAATAATAGTCAGAGTGACGCGGCTCGTTTATCCATGCGGTGGATCGCTGCGAGGAGATCGTGGCGTTTGAGAGGAAAGGCAGTCTTTTGACTGGTCGGCTAGGCAAAAGTCGTGTTTCATATTGGGCCACAATCGGGGACATGCATGAGGTTGATGCGT
This sequence comes from Herpotrichia juniperi, assembly GCA_014905255.1. Taxonomy (NCBI): domain Eukaryota; kingdom Fungi; phylum Ascomycota; class Dothideomycetes; order Pleosporales; family Melanommataceae; genus Herpotrichia; species Herpotrichia juniperi. Next base: position 221,905 of record BLYF01000033.1, on the reverse strand, counting down.
CTCGATACAGCTGTGGTACTGCAATTATATATTTCATGGAATTGTGGTTCTATGAACGGCGAGTAGAAGTGCTGTAATTGTATTCGCTCTGTGAAAAGAGGACAAGTCCTTGAAATGCTTCATCATTCGCCACAAGACTAGCATCTGAAAGACGAGTACCATGTTCGGCAAAAGGAGAACATCACGTTAGCTCCCGTTTCGCTTCTGTCGATCTTCACAAAATGTAACAATGACTTCGATGAAGGTCAGCAAAGCCACATTCTGGACACGAACTGGAACCACTCATATCTATTACCTTCCCATCCCCAATTTTATTATACATACCGCAAATGAAGGCGACTACCAGGCTAAGCAGAACCCCATGCCATATCCACCCAAGTCTTATAGCAGATACTCCAGCCGACTGTCGGACTCCCGTGAGCATTTCAGCATCGCGAGCGCCTATGTACCAACTGAGAAGAATGCCAAGAAGATACTATGCTGTACATGGATATGCGGTAGGGTTATGTGCGTAACCGAATAAGACAAGGGCCGCCAATTGTAGATCATGAAGCAAAGAAAGAAAGTAAATATCCGATGATCTTCCACATCTCCCACATTATGCAGTTCCCTAATTTTCCCGTTATCGTATTGGCGCCGCCCTGAGATCCAAGCCGAAGATTGTGCTTTTGGAAACGAGTCGGCAGATAACAAAGACGTCGAAATTGGTACTCGGAAGGATGGTCAAACTGAAAAATAGATTGATCAAGTCCGCAACCACTGAAGGCCAGATGTATGCGTTCTTGGCGTTTTCAGCGCAAGAATAGCACACTTCAAGTATAAAGCAGGAGTTCCATCGTTCAAGCATGAGACGTCACGGCGCGAGCAAGCTCGTTAACCTTAGAGACCAAGGAAGAGATGCGACGGAGGAGTTGATTACCCGGCGAGCTCTCGTTCAGTTTGATGTACGTAGCGGTTAGGCGCTGGTTCATGACGTCCATGATCTTGGGGACGATGTCGTGAATCTCGTTGTCCTGGTAACTGTTAGTATGAAGTGACAAAACTTGGAAGAAGGATTTACGTTAGGGTCAACGTTCTTAAGAACGGCGTCAAGCCAGATGAGACGCTCAGTCAGGTTGTGCTCCAAGGCCTCGGTCACAACGGCGCCAGTCGAGAGAGCAAGCAATGGCGATACCCTGTTAAGATAGGCCGGGTTGCAGCGGACGAAAACGGTGTCGAAGAGCTCCGAGGTGCGGTTGGACTGCAGCCATTGCATGGTGCCCTGCTCATAGTTGCCTTCTGACATCAAGCGGGTGATGGACTCGGCCTCCAACTGCTCCGGGGTCTTCTCCGGGAGCTTCTCGGGTGAGCGAGTGGCCTGGGGCAAGCGCTCTACCACGCCAACTTGCGACGATTGCCGGGTAAGCAGTTGTGATTGCTGGGAGAGAAGCTGCTGCAACTTGAGGAAGCCCTCCTGAAGCTCAGCCTGGGAAGCAGCCATTGTCTGGATCGTCTCTATCAAAAGGCCGACGGTTTCTGTGAGCTTCGAAATACGAACTGAATCGGCGATGCGCTGTTCATTAGCTTCACGAAGCTGATCTCCGACCTGGGTCTTCACAAGGTTAGACAGGTTCGCAAAGGCAGGTGTTACAACTGTTCCTACAGATGCTTGAACCATTGGCTGAATGCTTGCGGGAAGGCTTGCGGTAAGGCCTTCCTTGATTTTCTTCGAGAGGGGTTCAGAAAGGGATTGCAGCACCTGCGGGCTCTTAAGGGCGCGTAAGACGGAGTCGGGGATCTCTTTCGCAAGATGAGCAGGCAGCGCAGTCTTCAAGTTGCTGCTGACAGTCTTCTCAATAGTGGAAGTGGTCAATGCCAGTACCTGCGGAAGGACAATCTCACGGACACTTTCATTAATCATCTTCAGCATGACACCCTCGACGTTCTCGGTCAAGGTACTGGAGACGACACGGAGGATGGCCTCCTGCTTGGCGCCGTTCGCTGCATTCAAAACACGCTTGTCCTCGTCAAAGCGCTTGTACATAACATCGAGCTCGCGAGCGAAGCCGTTCGTAATCTCGGCCTGCACGATCTCCTCCAGCTTCTTTGGGTCAATCGCAGTGCTTGTAGCTGGGGGCGCCAACTGAAAGTGCTGGCTGATGAGCTTTTTTGCCCACTCGGGAGCCTCGGTATCAGTTGACTTGACAGATGTCTCAATGATGGTCGTGTCCGGCTGAGAGGGCGACTTCGCGCGTGGGGCAGCCTGTGCAGCCTGCGCATAAGATGGAGGCGGGGCACGCGTGGAAGTTGACGCCTGGGAAGTAGTCTCTGCAGTGGAGCGCTTCTTCTTTTTCTTTTCCGACTTCTCGCCACCGTTGATGATGGCAGCGCGAGCAGCATCTTGCTTACTCTCCACCTTGGCGAGCGTGGAAGCACGCATGGCCGCCTCAGGAGTCATAGACTGACGGGAGACATTGCTGCTTTCCTTCTTGATGCTCTCGCGAGTAGATCGATCAGAGGCAGGCTTGGGAGGCACCGATGTATCACCGCCAGTAGACGACTCATCCGGAATAGGCTGCGGTGCCTTCAGCTGCGAAAGCGTGATGACACCCTCCTGTTCAGCCTCTCGCGGGTTGAGTGGCTCGCCTTCTTTCTTCCAGCCCAAATCGCTGCGACGAATGCGGAGCGTGCACACTCCCTTCGAGTGCATCACATACAACTCGAAGAGGGCGGTGTTCTCGGGATCATCAACATCAGGAGGCCCTGCAGGGTCGTTGAGCATATGCAAGCTCCGAATTTGGCCCTTAGTCGCAAATGAATACTCAGAGATACTGGTCATAATGGCAGTGGCGTTGACAGAAGGCAGCGGTGGCTGGGACCTATCCTTGGAGTTCAAACGAGTAATGTACGCCGCCTGACTCATAACCGGTAGGTTGTATCGCGGGCACGACACGTGAACGAAGAAGATCGAATTACGAGTTGGGTGAGCGACCGCCATGATGCCCGTTTTGGGGTGGAAGGCCACACTGCAGATGGCATCAGACTCCTTCTCGTGGGGAAGAATAATCTCCTGGACAGCTTTGCCGAGCCCCAGGTCCCACAGCTGGAAGGCGTGGTTCTGCTTCATACCCACCATGACATATCGCAGAGCATTTCCTTTACTAAAGGGTTTGTCCTTGTCAAAGAAGAAGACGGACGTAGGCCACGACTTGGCAGTGGGTGAGGTGGTGTGGAATTCGAGCAGCGTCTCACTAACTTCAACACAGCGAGGCGGGCCACGAGGAACGCCCAGATCCTTCTCGGTAAGGGAACGAATGTCCCAGAAACGCATACGACCGGCCTTGTCCAAGGACACGATTACGGTATCGTCCTCGCTGAATGTGAAGTCTTTGCCAGCCTTGCCGGTCAAAATCTTGAGCGAGCGCTCCTTGAGATACTTCTCGGTGTGACAAATGCGGGTATCTCCACGAAGATACTCGGCAGCAACACGAGGCCACACTATGTGGATGGACTTGCCGCGACCAACGGCGAAGAATTCAGGGTGGCGGGAGGATGGTTTAGCCCGTGTCTTAAGCTGGCCACCAGAGGTGTTGTCGTCTTGCGAGGGAGAAGGAGGGAGTAGAAGACCATGAGTGTCGAGATCTTCACCAAACTGATCCTCGCGGTTCGGCTCAAGCGATGTCCAAAAAACAGTGCCGTTGATACCAATGCCAAGGATGCTTTCAAGAGGCTCGGTTGCCTCGTCTCCAGTGGTGCAGAGGGCGATGTTGAAGATGCGCTCTTGGTGGTTCTCGAACACGTGACGGTAGCGTCCGTTCTCCTGGCGGATGATGCGGAAGCCACCCTTCTTCACGAGCGCGTATACGATGAAGTTTTTGCTGGCAGACACCAGAGAACGGTCAATCTGGTCAAAGTCCTTCTTCAGTCGCACAATGTCCATGAACAGGTCGGGCAAGAATGTGGTGCGTCGCTCGGGCATGTCCTTGACAGTGATAGAGGAGAAGGCGCGCATGGGGAACCTATAGACTATTACCGTCTCATCCTTTGCGGTGCCCTCTTCAGCATCGGCGCTCTCCCAGTTGTCGGCAACATCAGCGTGGACGATCTCTTCGACAACGTCCTTCAAGGCCTCGACCATCGGCTTGGGCAAAGCCTCCTCGAGCGCCTTAACGTTGTTGTCGTCCTCGAGCTCCTTCTTGATGTCGCTGACAGTGTCCTGGATGGCCTGCTCCATGTCTTGGACCTCCTCAGCGGGCAGACTGTCCAAGATCTCCTGGGCCTCCTGGGCCTGCGACTGGCTCTCTGCCTCAGCGAGAGCCTCACCTACCTGCTCTCCAATCTGCTCTCCCAGGTCGCTAACGGCTTCAGCCACAGTTTCGTGTGGGTGAGTCGATGCACCTGGGGACAGCTTGCGCGCCTTGTGGGTGTGGTTATTCTTGCCGTCAAGGCTGTCATTGAAGGCCCCGTCGAGGCCATGCTTCGGCTTGAGGATCTCCATTTTCGGGGGTAGGGCCCGAGAGCTTTGGGCTACTGGTGTGCGGGTGCGGGGGCTCGCTGCCTCCAACTTGTCGAATGGGTTGACATACGTAAACGCCGGGGGCTTTGGGTTCGGAGCAGTCTTCAGCACCAACGGGACCGCTTTCACCTCAAATGGAGAGGACTGGCCAGCGCCGTCAGTGCCGAAGATGCGCATGGGGGACGCGGTTCCCTTCACCTCGGGCTCAGACGGGATGTGTTCAAGAGTTGCATCGGCGAGGCTCTGAGTAACATGATCCACCGCCGTTTCAGGCATTCTGGTGGGGACCGAAGGCGATGACTGGGGCGGCTTCGCTTGGTTGAGCAGCCGCATGAGAAGATCCTGGGGGTTTTCACCCGATTTCGTGGCCGGCTCGTGCCTCGCGGCAGGCGCTGGGGTATTAGAAGCAGATGAGTGCAGCGGGGCCTGCGGTGACGCCTTACCCATATAGCTCGCGACGAGGCCAGAATTGGACACGCTGCGGCCGTGGGGAGTCGCGCCTTCGCTCGCCTGCGTATTCTGCGATGGGCGGCGGGACGTGCCGCTGGGCTGCTGGTTGAACCGAAGCAAGTTCAGCAACTGGGCTGACTGCTGCTGCGGCGTCTGCGATAGGACCGCAGGAAGCTCGGGAGCCGGCGTGCCTGCAGGCGACAAGACGGCGGACTGGTGATGCGGCTGCGGGCCGTTGGGGGATGGAGAGAAGATGGGCGATGACACGGCTGGGTGCTGATAGCCAGAGCCTGCCGAAGCAGCGCCCTGCCCGTTGAGGCGAGCGAACAGCTCCTGGAGGTCCGCCATGGCAGATGGAGGTAGGACGAAGCTGCGAGAAGGTTAGATGGACGCGATACGCGATGGATGCCCACGTGGTCGACGTGGTGATGGAGGAGAGACGGCGCGCATGATTTAATGCGAAGCAACAAGACGAGAAGCTCACTCACCTAAACAAAACTCGCGTGCGATGGCGTTCCAGCCACGCAGAAGGGGCTTTAAGACTGTAGGGAGTGTGTGTGCAAGAGATTGGTGAGCCAAAGGAGGGGATGGTGAGAAAGTATACGAAGTTGGTGGTTGCAGGTGAAGGCAATTGCGCATACAACAGCGCTGGCGCATCGAAAGCGCTGGCCGCGTCCAAGTAGGCTAGCCGAGACGAGAATATCACGTGTAAAGCAAACTCGCCTGTTGGCCCCAACAGACGTGACCACGTTCAACTCGGCGATGCTTTCGTTACAGCTAGAATGCTGACCCTAACATTTCAAACATGGCCTGCTCTCGGTAAAATTCTCGCATGCTCCTAGTTTCGAATGATGTGGATCATGCAGGAAGCCATTCTTGCACAATCTATCACCATGTTCTATATGAATTAGAGGAGATCGTTCGAGGCAGCAAGCTCCTCAACACGTTAAGCAAAGTCGATGCCTTGGAATTTGTCAGATGGTGGGCCCGTTGCTCCGAACTAGCATGAGGAACTCTCAAAAGACAGCCAAGGTGGATGGAGATCTACGCTCACACTTTAGCTGCCGATCGAGCTTTGGATGCGATGGCAGTGTTTTATTATCATGTCCACATCATGGTACAACTGCTGAGGATGAGATAAAGCAACATATTGCCATGTAATGTTTGACATAGCCAGCAGTCTATAGTAGAAGTTCACTTTCCGAATCCCCTCCCACAGTCCCATCTCCATCAACCTCCTGTTTCCACTAACTTCGCAGCCGCCCTCCCAGCCCTCCTACCGAATACAGCTCCACTCATCAGCCCACTGCCCCCAGGATAATTCCCATAGAATAGACCCCCCATCATCTCACCGACACAGAATAGCCCACAGGTCTTCTCGTTCGTTTCTCTAATCACATTAGCATCTTCCGGATCGACAGCCAATCCGCCAAACGTGAACGTTATTCCACAAGCTACCTTGATAGCCAGAAATGGAGGCGCATCAAGAGGCAGCGCCCAATTCGACTTCGCCAATTCTAGCCTCTTCTTGCTCGATTGTGTTGTCAGGCCATCCTTAATCGAAGGATCAAATTTGACGTCTGGGTACTCTTCGCGGTGTTTGTATACCGCATCGTTATACTCCCCAACTGTCTGCATAAACTTCTCTTGGTCCATCAGTCCCACCTTCTTACACTTCTCCGCCAATTCCGAGATACTGTCTGCGGTAATCTTTTCCACTATTCCATCTCTATACTCCTCCTCTCTAAGCATCTTCACCATCTTCGCATCCCAAACCTGGAACACCACCCCCTCCGGCTGTTGTAAGATTGCCTTACCAAATTTCGCATATGTGTAGTTCCTCAAATCCACACCCTCATCCACGAATCTCTTCCCGTCGACATTCAACATGAGACCGAGCGGATATCCTGACTTGGTATACTCATTCCCCACCACCCTGTTACCCGAATCCGGGTCCGCATTCGCATCCCATGCTACCGAGTGGCATCCTTGCCAATCTCCTACTCTCTTTGCATTGACGTCACGGACCGCGATCTCAAGAAGATCTCCAGTGTTGTGGGGCGTCCCTCTTATTCTTGCTTTCTCCCAACCTGGGCCTATATACTCTGCTCGCATGTCTGGGTTTGCCTCGAAGCCACCCGCAGCTAGTACGACTGCTTTGCACCGGATAATTTCCTCATTTTCGTTCCTTTTAATTATGATCCCCTCCACCACCCCCTCCTCGTCAAGCAAAATCTTCTTCACACTTGTGTCAAATTGCACTTTTACACCTAATCTCTTCGCCGCAGCCATTTGGTCAGCCACCAATCCCTTCCCTCCATCCTCAGTCTTAATATGCAACCCACCCCAAAACTTCCACCTCCCATTCACTTGATACGCCTGTCGATTGAAACTCAATTGGAATCTTACACCCATCTCCTTCAGCCACCTCACCGTCCCAAGGCTATCCTCCACTAATATCTTTCCAAGCTTTTTATTACATTGGCCGTCCGTGACTCTTTCCAAGTCCGCGGAAAAATCTTCGGCCGAATAAGGCGGTAGGTCGATTTGTGAAGCCGTATCTTCGTCCACGTTGTTTACAAGCGGGAGTAAGTCATCGAGGCCGTGGTGTGTAGTTCTAAAAGCGCCTGCGGTGAAATATGTATTGCCCCCTACCCAACATGCGGAGCATTTATCGATAAGGAGGATGTTGGCGGCGCCGCTTGAGGCGGCGGAGAGAGCGGCGGAGAATCCTGCGTTTCCGGACCCGATTATGAGTATGGAGGGGTGCTCTTCTGATGTGGCCATTGGAGTAGATTTCTCTGTTGCAAGAATACGTTAAACGAAGGTGCATGAGCTGATCGCGAGCTTAGTCGATGGGATGAGATGTCGAGTCCGAAACATGCAGCTAGATTAGGTCGATACAAATCATAGACTGTGAGCAAGAGCAAGACGATGAAGAGAGATCGAGAATTGATTAGAGTTCGGTTGTATTATTCCCGAGCCTCGTCATGATCAGCGATCAGCCAATCCTGCACTAGATTTCGGCTGTAGTCAATAATAGAGTCCCACGCACTACTGGAACTTCCCCGGGCACACAAAATTTACCCTTTTTAACACGCCAAAACTGTACAAGACCTTTATTTAATTTGGTAAGATTCTAGGTTAGTGGAAAGGAAGACAGGGGTTAAATGAACGTGTTTTTTTTTCTTCTCAAATGTTGAGTTGTTCCGCATTGTGTAATGGGACTGTTCTAGTGTTCCTTATTTGGATGGGGAGGGACGACTTGTGTCTTAGGTTGTCCAGTAAACCAAACCGTCAAGTCCGCCCATCCACCGGCGGTAAAGGACCTGAACCAATTAAAACCGACAACTCAATATTCCCAAAGCGTATGTTGTCATTCGTCCCTGAACATCCACCGTCCACCTTTCCTCATCGCCTCCATCCATCTCTCCTCCACCAAGAGCCTCTCCTGCTCTACAACCTTCCTCCTGTCTTCTATGTCTTCCTGTGTCGTCGGGAAATCGATCCTCCAGAACCCTGGTGGTGTTGTATGCCTCTCGTATACCTGTTTGTGCCTTCCCACCTGCTTAGCCATCTGCCTTGTTCGAGCCTGTAGAACCAACTCTTTTCGTTCCCCAGAAGACATCTGCGAAGAAACCATCGTGTCGTAGGCATCTCCAAGAAACTCTTCGAGCAGCTTCCCTTCCTCGCGTATAGACAATGGTGCTGCGACGGCAGCTATAGCTCGAAACGTAGAGCCACAGCATTCGGGCCTCGTACATCCAGGAAGACAAGCACGATCGGAGCGTTTGCGCACTGTTTCGGCGAATGCATAGCTGTAGCCATTATTGTGGACAGGATTTACCTTAAAGTCTGAAGTTTGCAGTTCAGATTTGGGTTTGCTCCGGAGAGGCGCCTGTTGTTGTGGTTTTAGGTCACCAGTACCCCCTCTCCACGAACTGGACTTTACGCCAGAGGGCGAATGTCCCTTCAGTTGCAGTTGCCATGCTGGTCGCGAGATGGATATGGGCGCTTCGCGCGATCCAGATCGAACATCAGGTGATGATTCCTTGGAGGGTGGCTTCCGGGATCCCGGTCGAGATGAGGATGTATACTTCGGGTGACTTGAGCTTGAAGGCGGCGTTGGTATCTGAATAGCGCTAGGCTTGTTGCCCATAGTGGGAAGCGACTCACATGTAGATTTCGCTGGGTTTTTTGCATTCTTGGCCTGTAGTTTCAGATTAAATTGTGCCCTGGCAATGTTTGGGGTCAGTCTCGAGTAGTTCTCATTTGTTGGATGCGGCTCTTCGCCAGATTCAGTTAACATCTGATATTTTTCGCACTCTCGCGCTTCATCTTTCTTTCGTCTCTTGTTTTGAGTATCGTGATCGGTATTCCCATTCGTCTGGATGTTTGGGTCTACTAGTTGGAGAGCATCCGGGCGTAGTCGGCGTGAATCAGAAGGCTCGCTGCAAGCCCTCGCCTCGTTAGGCACTGTTTCGTGCGATTCTACTATGCGGAGCACAGCAGGATTGTCCAGCAACATTTTATGGGCATCCCCTATTGGCTCATCCTTGATCAGAGGCTCACTCGTAAGTCTTTCGTGGCGGAGAATTTCGGCCAAGTTGGAGTGGCTAGAATACCTTCGCCTCTGGTTCCGGTGTGGTGTTGATATTACGTTTGGCCCAAGCTCGTCGAGGTCCATAGTTTCTTTCCTAAGTAAATGATTTGCAGACATTGAAGCTGGCGGACTGCTGTGCTGCTCTTCTTTGATTCTGAATGGTTTTACAGGTGTCCCATCCGATGGTATGCGATCCGAATAAACATCAAATCTCGCTATATTCGCCCGCTTTCGCTTTAGTGGTCGTTCGGAGACGAATTGCGGTGTGTCGTCATGTTCGGTTTTGGTAAAGGTATCCATAGGATTGTGTGGACATTGGGTAGCAATCTCGTCTTCCGTAGTCTGGCTGGAATGTATTCCTTCCGGGTTGGAGGGTTCCTCCGTGATCATAGGGATATCATAGGTATCAGCCTGTTCAAAATTCTCTAGCCCTTCCAATTTGGGTAAGTTTATATCAGCTCGATCGACACCCTCCTCCCTTGGTTTATCGCGGCCCACATCTGTTTCTGCGACGACGGGATTTGCATTCTGATCACCCTGAAGGTGTCTGTCAATACGCGGCATCTCCTTCTCGGAGAGAAATTCGACATGACTTAGCGGATGCATAGAAGCTGGGGATGACTGTTCCAGCCCGACTAGCGATCTTGGCGTTCGGATTGCAGTATATCCTGGGCTTGACGGAATGGGAGGACGTGCTCCATCTTGCTGATCTAAAATGTGGAGCTTTTCGGGGCCAGCGGAAAGCCTCGCTTCAAGTTTCAACTTGTTCTTCTTCTCGAGATGATCACAGTATTTCTGCCATGAGCGAGCGGTCTCTTTTATATCTTTGTTTTGCTGCGCAAGAGTTCCATTCTTTCTTTCCACATACTTCAATCTTTGGGAGCTCTCCTGGTACTTCTTGCTCAATTCGCCGTACTTGTCAACAAGATGGCGATAATCGTCCGCCGATACAGTCGCACCCCCCAAGTCTACATCATCATGTTCTGTCGTTTTTGCGGCGCTATGACCGGATTTCTTAAGTTGCTGTTTAAGTCGGGCAATCTCGTCCGTCAGATACGCATTTTTTATGACTTCCTCGTCGATATGTCCAGATAAGATTTGTCGGTGTTCATCTCTCATTCTCAACTCTTTCTGATGTTCCTCTTCTCCTGGATAAGTATAAGTACATGTTTTCTCTAGTCCTGTGAAGGGTTACTGGCTCGTCTTCGCTTCCTTGCCCTTCTCGCAGATGACCTCATCGTACGCGCGTTCTAGCTCACGCTCCAGAGGGCCAATCGTCTTCTCTAACCACTTCGCACGGTCCATGATCTCGTTATATCAGGTTCAATGTACACGAAATCATTGGCGTGGTGGTGATGTATTTTCGTAGATTATCATTCACGGCTGTACGTTGAAGCCTGGCAACAGAACGCGTCGCGCGACTCGGATCGGCTTGGCGATGATCTAGTCATCTTCAGACTAGCACGTGTGGTATCGATAAGACCCCAGCGAACGTCAACTCTGCGAACATGTCGCTATTCCGCCTCTTTTACACCCCATCTTTTCCATGAAGCGGACGCGCGATGATGACGACTCTGGCGAGCGGCCAGCCAAGGCCCGTCGAGCGGACAACCATATTTCGAAGCTGAGCGACGAACTCCTTGTGCGCATCTTTTCATTCGGCTCAATCCGCACACTCTTGGTCTGCCAGAGGTTGTCAAAGAGACTCAGCCGAATATCTGTTGACTCTGAACTCTGGAAAGCTGCGTACTATAAGCAGTTTGTGCTCCCGAGAGCTTCACGAATCCCAGGGATCAAGGATGCCGGGACCTTGAACCACCTACGCTACTCTTCGAAACTATCGAAATGGTTAGACGATGGATATCTCGTGAGGAGAGGGCAAGAAACAGACTGGAAACAGCAATACAGACTGAGACATAACTGGTCTCAAGGGAAGTGCGCTGTGAGCGAGATACTAGTCGCTGAACGTCCCCCGGACCCTCCATTACTTGTCATGATGCAGAGTGGCCTGCTTTTCACAGCGGATCCCATGTCTGGTCTACGGGTCTGGAGCTCAAAGAACAAAAGAGAGCTCATTGCATCTACGGAATTTTTCAAAGATGGGACAGAGGGTCCACAGCTACCAACATCCATGGCTGTTGATTCACATGAAGGCATTGGTGGGCAGCACAAAGTAGTGGTGGGCTTTGAAGATGGTTCTTTCACGATTTACGCCCTCGAGAGAGACAGCATTGGTTTTTTTACGCTGTTCAACCATCCTCCATCCAATACCAGCATGATATCTGCGCTGGCATATTCCTCTCCGTATCTATTGACCATGACCGAGGATCAGGTGCTTTCAATATATACCTTCCCAGAGAGTACCCAGTCCAAAATTACACTGAATCCTCCCGAGTTGCTATACTCTCTGAGATCACATACCGTTTGGCCGCCCGTGTCGTTGTCCATTCGAACAACGGCCATAAGTATGACGGCAGCCATAGCGTATTCAATACCAACTTATCTTTCTGGATGGACTGTAGGCATACAAGAGATGAGGCTTACCCATGAAGGAGAACTCATCGAATCCCGCTTAGCAACAGCATCTGATGAGAACTTCCACTCACTCTCTGGACACGGTTCTGGGTCTTCTCCATCGACCCGTTCACCTTCTCCATATCATGGACGGCCCCAAGAACGGTGTTTCCCAGCCACTTCCAGTACCTCTAAACCAACCTCTATGTCCTACTCACATCCGTATCTTCTCGTATCGCATCCCGACAACACACTCTCGTCATACCTTATAAAATCAACGTTTTCGACACTTAATATAAGTCCAGGAATTCGATTGTGGGGCCATACATCTTCCGTGTCTGGTGCTCATATTGGCATGCGTGGCAAAGCCGTCTCAGTCAGTCGCCTGGGCGATGAACTTCGTGTGTGGGATCTTGAGGGAGGAACAGCTTCAGCAGCTAAGAGGCGATCTATGAATGGTGAACTTAGCGTGCGAGTTCAGCCTGCGAAGTTGTTAGAGGACTCAGCCGATATTCCCGATGCTGAGTCTCAGCAAAGATTTGGCCTTCGTCTCGCTCTAGAACAAGGCTTTGACAACTCAAGCGTAAGTCGAGGCTGGGTTGGCTTCGACGAACAACACGTCATAGTCCTACGTGAAAATTTGAACGAAGGTAGTCAGACGTTAGTACTGTATGATTTCACATGATCTGAACAGAAATATGGAAGAATTTTATACGAGCAGTAAGTATTCTAAAATCTTATGCAGAGGGTACTACCCTTTCTAATACTTCAGTCAACATCTACTCCTCGATGTATGAAGACAGGTGTGTACTATTTCTTCTTCATACGTATCGTGCCATCACCGCTACGAAATATTGTACCTCAGGTAAAGAAAGGAGCAGACTTTGAAGCCGTGTTCTTCAATCTCACCATGTGCCAGTTCCACACTACGTGCTAGTGGAATTTTGGGTATACATCATGCCGAAAAGAGGTTGTTTACAGCTGAAATTAATGCTTATGATAAGATACAATTCGGTATACCTACCTCCTGTCTTAGTCTAGCCTGCAAGTCGCCTTCCGATCAACATCTGCGAGCTTTGCTAACACCTTTACGCTCCTGCCTAGAGAACCAAAGATCTCCTGAAATTGCTCCCAAGCCTACATATACACCCGGAGTAAAACTACCGTCCTCGACGGATGCTATATATCTCACTTATTGTTATTGCAAGCCTTGCAGCACATTCCAGCGACTTGATTTCCGTATCGACGGTAAAGGCGTAAACAAACTAGTGTACCCAATCAAGCTTAGCGCAACAAGCGAGAATTTCAGTTCAATTAACTTCGTGCGCGCACTCACTTTTTCTCTCGCCCTCCACCTCGACTTTTCACGATTCTTGACCTCGGCGGGCTCGGTAGTTGACGACACACTCTTGCGACACGATCATCTACTCTCTGCTCTCTACATCCCCATCTCACGGTGAGTTTTATGTGCCGTTTGCGCCTCGCTCGCAACCTTTTCTCACGACTACAGGTACACCAACAACCTCAGTTCTAAAATATGGATTATCAAGCTGCACCTGGAGCTCCTGCTGGAGGCGCTGGCGGCCGTGGCTGCTACAACTGTGAGTACCTTTATTCTCAAACTCTGTTTTTCCAACTTTTCCTGTCAATTGGCGATTTTGTCTGGGTCGCCGTGGCAAAACGTCATGGGTGCAAATCGACACGGAACCTTATTCCGATATCTCTTGTCATGTGACACCTCGCTCTAAGCACACCTGAGATTCGATCCCTATTTCAATTCTTTTCTCTTCAATAATCTTTGTGTCAATCTCTCCACAACATACTTCTCCTACATCTCGAACAAGGCTCATAATATCTCGCAGGCGGCGACCCATCTCACCGCGCTGCTGAGTGCCCCAGCAAGGGCAACCCCACTTGCTACAACTGCGGCGAGAAGGGCCATCTGAGCCGCGAATGCACATCACCCCAGGCCGAGAAGACCTGCTATCGATGCGGTGGTACCGGACACATCTCCCGTGAATGCACTAAAGAGGGTGCTGCTCCTCCACAGGGCGCCGCTGGCGGCCAAGAGTGCTACAAGTGCGGAAAGCGGGGACACATTGCTCGCAACTGCACCGAGGCTGGTGCTGGTGGCTATGGCGGACAGCAGGGCGGCTATGGTGGACAGCAAGGTGGTTACGGTGGACAGCAGGGAGGCGGTGGTGGCTTTGGTGGACCCCGCCAGACTACCTGCTACTCATGCGGTGGCTTTGGCCACATGAGCCGTGATTGCACACAAGGACAGAAGTGCTACAACTGTAAGTGCAACTCTCCATACCAATCAAGGCTCCCCTTCGCTAACACCTATAACAGGTGGAGAGGTTGGCCACTTATCCCGTGACTGCCCGTCCGAAACCTCTGCCGAGCGTGTTTGCTACCGCTGCAAGCAGCCTGGCCACGTTCAAAACGCTTGCCCTAACTAGAGCTTCTTCGTTGAGCTCGTTGACTTCGCGATCCCAGTACATATTCTAGGTACAGCGGATTGCCTCGCTCATTGTTCATGGACCTGGAATGTCGTTTGTTTAGGCTTGACCCGCGACTTCAATTTCCTCGACACAATTACGATTTTCATTTCACTTGTACATTTTCCCTTTTTGCGGCTGGCTGCCGCTTTTCGACCTTACACACAAAAGCACTTATCACCCTGCATGATTGGACTTGGTTTATGACCGGCTGGCACCATTTGTCAAGAGGATATGGTTTACGAAAAAGTCTAGGATCACGAAAATTCTTGCATTAGTGGAGATCAATGTGGGCGACGGACGGGGAGCGGATTCTTCGAATCAGAGCAACGGGAATGGATGCGTATTTCTCACTCCACGATTAAAATGCGGTCTATGATGTTTTTCTCTGGGATTTATCAGGGTAGGCGATGGTTCGCTTGGGTTTACTTGCGGTTTGTTGGTTTGCGTTTGCGGGAGACCGCAATCTTAGACTGGCCGCTGCGCTTGGATTCGAGCATTGGACGTTGGTCGATCGTGTAGATGAACATTGGTTAGCTCAACGATCAATATCTATCCATAAGTTTGGATTTGAGACTTTACATGGTGTTCCCACTTGCACCCAGTCTGTAAGATTCTAATTGAGCCGCAATCTGAGTATGTGAACGTTATGCACATGAAATACTTCTGCCTAATTGCATGAGCTGCAGCAGATAAGGTGCAGTAATATAGGAACGACGTTCTTTTCCAGACGTTCAATTATGGTATATTATCCCAGAAATGGGTCTTTTCGAAACGAGATGGAGGGGCAGCTTGAATACACCGGCTAAATACTGAGACAATGAAGAGTGGTCAAAAAGTAATTTTCAAGTTCAGCAGTGATGTTAACACTAGCCACGTCTTCGTATATCTCGCGGTGACGATGAGATACGGCCCTGATAAATTATTGCCAGGCGATATTTTATGTAGCTTTGGAGAGCCAAATTGAAAGATCATGCGAAGGAAAACGATCCATAGAAAACGAAACTGTTAGCAGATCCATGAACTTCTGAGTTTTCCTATGTTTTTTGTGGTGGAGTGAAGTGCCAAGCGGCACTAATCCAATCATATATCGGTGTCATTTAGCGCCACAAACAACAACACGGGCATGACGCGCACTCGACCTCCACAACCGCACCGTCAACGCGTCAATCAAAGCCCACTCTTCCTTTGACAATCACCATGGCGCCCGCAGCACGGAAACGCGAAAATCGCGAAACTCGCGGAAATCAATTTTTCGATGTCGGTGTCCAGGGACGGTGAGTTGAGAGACACCCCTCGACAACGCCTAGCACGACGCGCAGACAGCTTATAAACAACTACAGGAAAACAGGAATCACACTGAAAGACACAGGTCGGCGCGATGAGTACGGCATGGAACCCATTTCGGGCATCTTCTCATCACCAGAGAAGTCCCCGCCAACGCGAAGCACGCGCAAGACTGGAGAGACATTGACGGACTCAGAGTCTATGGAACTACAAGAAAGTGCGTGAATGCCCAATATTTCGTAGATCGCGCGTCACGGGTCATAACTGGAGAACCTTACTGATTGATTTGTGCAATTATAGGTTCCATTCCAGGATTAACTACCTCAGCGCACATTCTCCGCAATAGCCGAACAACCCTTCCACCACCCCGATCTCGCTCCCCTATGAAAACTGCCCTTGGATCTTCTCCCCGCCGTCACACGTCGGTAGGACCGCGAGCCCAATCGGTGATTTTGTCTAGCCCTATGAGACGTGCCGCGTCACATGCCGTTAGCCGGCGCTTAGACTTTGAGGAAGACATTAGTCTACAGGAATCGCCGGCTTTGAGAGGGTCGGGACAAGCGCGTGGAAAAAGGACGGACGTGTATGAAATAGAGCAGTCACCTGGTCGAGCGATCAGCGCAGTCATGGATGAGAGTTTTGTACAGGAAGAAATTACAGCGCATGAGGAGATTGTTGCAAATGAGGACTCGGCAATGAACGGGTTCGCGGAAGAGAGCTTCGCCGGAGAAGTTGGAGATGATACTGTCGCAGGCGCCACTATTCTAGACTATTCGGTAGATGTGACAGAAGGACGGACAGTGGAGGAGGAGGAGATTTCACCAGAACTGGAAGTCGTTGCAAAGCAGCCACAGAAAAGAGGCAGGAAACGGAAGAGCGAAGCTCTAGAATCGGCTGCGGAAGAGGAACAGGCAGCACCTAAGTCGAAGAAGCAAGCATCTACCGCGCGAAAGGAGAAAAAAGATTCTGCTCCAGCCCCACGTCGCAGGTCAAATCGTAACTTCGATGTAGAAGAGGGACCTAGCACAACAATGGACGAATCTATGGATGTTTCAGAACAAGTGGAAGAGCCAATAGAAGAACCAATAGCCGCACCCAAACGCCGAGGAAGACCTCCAAAGGTTCAGCCCAAATCCGAAAAGGCCCATCCGGCTGTAACCGTGACCGCGAAATCAAAATTGAAACCGTCAGCACCGAAAAGGCCGGAACCACCAACGTTCAAGAAACCAGAAGTACCAGCAGCTAAGAAAGCAAAGACCGCACCAAAACCAAAGCCGAAAGCAGATTCCAACACGAGCGAAAAGCAGGTTTCGCCACAAGACAAAGATGCTGGAAAACTCGTTGATAGCCTTGGAAACCCTTTGTCTAAAGCAGATGTAGACCAAATGTCAACAACATCCACCGGCTCGAGATATGGACGAAGCCGTCAATTACTTTCGGTATACCGAGAACTCGGGCCTGACGAAGTTGCGCGAGTAGGCAAGACAGGCAGACATCGTGTTGCGCCTGTGGATTTCTGGAAGAACGAAAGGCTAGCTTACAACTACAATAACGATCTCGAGGCTATTGTCCGGAACGAAACACAAGAACCCGAGCGTGCGAAAAAAAATAAGCAGAAGGGGAGAAAGCGCGCGCTCACAGCCGTTGTAGAAGAGGACGATAACGATCTGGAGGAGTGGGAGGCGACAGTTGGTGTTGTTGTTGGTGAATTCAGGGATTTCGATCCGGTGACTGAAGTCACATCTGCGGATTTGCTCGAAGATAGTACGTATCTGTTACTCTGGTGCTTCGTTCGCTTACTGACTTTGCAATAGCTATCGGCTGGGCACAGAAAGGCATCAATCCTGCTGATGTACCTGACGCCTCCTTCAAGTTCACGAAACTCGGTTCTGCTGGCAAATCTTCCTTCTTGAGCTGGGGGTTCATCGAACTGAAAGCCGATCAACTGAAGCGCACCAAGAACTCGCGGCGAATGCATATGGTCTTCCACGTCACATCAGGCGCAGTCGAAGTGAAAGTTCACGACAGCGAGTTCACAGTACACAAAGGTGGTGTATGGCAAGTTCCCCGAGGTGAGTTTCTAGGTTTCCCTTTTTTTTTCTTTTCTACTTCTCGTCCTGCATCTGTCTATCTCCATCATCTGTTTATCTTCACGCGTACCTCCCATTCGCACAGAACTTTGCCACACAACGCCTACGAAGAGAAACAAAATAAAATTGCGTATCAGCCTCCGTACAACGGTAGTCGCTTTATGCTTATCCCCTGGTGTTGACACCGCTACCGGGGACTGCATGTTCGCGTTCCGCGACGATGTTACAACGTCGTACTGTTCGGGGCCGGGGCAAGCGAATCTGCACCTCTTGTTCCTTTGCCTAGCTGTGGCTGGAGGCGCACAGCATCTTGTGCATGCTGTGCAACATACAATTCGCCAGCCACCGACGTCGCTAGTCGTTCGCTAGCGCACTGTTGATTTTGTTTCCTTTTTCTCTACGTCGCCGCATCGTTGTTCCGATGCTGTGCAACATCGCTTTCGCGTCTGTACCCACTACCACTGTGCACTGCACGCTTGTTCCTATTTTTCTTCCTGGGTCGTCCGCTGTCGATCGATCGTTCGTTCGTTC
The DNA here is from genome assembly GCA_014905255.1 of Herpotrichia juniperi. Taxonomy (NCBI): domain Eukaryota; kingdom Fungi; phylum Ascomycota; class Dothideomycetes; order Pleosporales; family Melanommataceae; genus Herpotrichia; species Herpotrichia juniperi. Next base: position 203,434 of record BLYF01000033.1, on the reverse strand, counting down.
CCTTCACACCATCCTTTCCACAAGTGCCAGTCCTACAAGTGCGAATGCCTACATTTGGATATTTACTGAACCGTGGTTTAAGGAAACACATACAGCATCAGAAACGTGGGCAGTGGCACGAGTCGCGTCTTCTTTAGCCAGGCTTTCGAGAAGTGTGCGGAGGCGGACGACTAACCCACTCAATTATTCGCCACGTCGTTTTTCCATCCGCGACTCGTTTAGGGCGGTTCAACTCCGGATGGGCGGTGAAGAATGCGACATAGCGGTGACGTCGAAGATTTCATGATGGCTACAATGGGAACTTTGCTCGGCGTACTGGTCAGTGGAATTAGTGTGGACGCAGATCGACCGTTCTGTGCGTTCATGCGTCTGTTAGATGTGGAGAGGGAGGTGTCATGTGTGTGGTTCTTGAGTAACGAACTGTGGAGTTCATGGCGTTCCTCCTAATCGGGCTTAGCTTCTTTTTACTTAGTTTGCTTTCCATTTGTAGTCGGTGTTTCTACCCTTTCAAGATGCATCACGAGCACTAAAAGAAGTTCTACCCACCTTTTGTAACTGCCGAAATTCCGCAGTATATTCTATCTAAGCGCTTTTCTGATGCCCTCTAAATAGCCCCCTTCACCGACTTTCAGCATTTTACACCGCCACCCAGCCTTTTGTCCTCAGATGCAGGGTCTGTAATCATTTTGTCCAGATTGCCTGCCAGATCTGCTCCTTCCCGTTCCCGTACCTGGGGGCCTGGCCGTAGTTCGAAGCGAATGTGATTCCGGATTAATTGAGTTTGGTCTGAAGCGCAGGGCTGATGTCACAGACTTGGGATAAGCATAGCAGCGCTACATATTACTAATTCGGTACGAGCTGGTTACAGACGGTCCCCCGCAGCATCTTGGGTATCACAGTATCATCTACCAGCCCTATCTTGCCCAAAGGTGTACAGAGTGGATCTTAAGAGAAAAGCGGTGGAGGGTTCGCATGATTGGTAGCTGGGAACCGTAGAGAGTAGGAAGAAGGTGGTTGCTATGGGCTTGGGTGATGTTTTTGTCTACAAGTTGATATTACTGCTATTGATGCTTCAATAGTACTCGGTCAGAAGCACCGAAAACCAGGTTAGGCTTTCAATCGAACATGCCGTTTTGTTGTTCATCTATACCCACGGTAAAAGCAAGCCAAAGTCAAAAAGCGACAGTTCGCACCACCCTCAACGTCTTTTCAAAGTTCTGACACATCTGTCCTGTTGTGCTCACTCTGCGCCGCAACTTACCCACGGATGCTCCGGTCCTACCCTCAAGCGGGGATTGTGTAACCGCACCTCTCACAAAAGACCTTTCTTAGCTCTATGTGACTGGCTGCCTCATGATTTCTACTACCATAGCACAACATGATCCAGATATGCGTGGTCGGTGTCCCGCTTCCCCAATGCTGTATTACAGTGATTTGGGAGGAGAAACAGAAGGTAACGGTGAGGGTGGCGGGTATCTCTTCCATGACCTAGGCTTGATGTTGGCAGTGGCGCGAATGGTTTGTACGATATCTGCAGGGCTGATGAGTAGGATGAAAGACAGCGGTGTAGAGCGGTGAGGACAGCGTCGATGATACATTGAGACCGGTGAATATGGGGAAACCTGTTTCTAGGTACATAGATGGCAATAATAGATATCTTTTGCGTAAAGGCAGTGTTTTGTATCGTTGGCTCTTGTTTGGGAAGAATAACAGGTCACTGCGGTGCTACGCGGTCGTGGTCGTCAAAATGGGGAGCTTCGCCACATCTGAAGAAAATGGAGGTGAGCTAGCTGATGCGCTGTTCAAGTTGAAGGCAGAGTCAGAGTTAGAGTTACGGTGTGGTTCGAGACTGGTGTTGAGAAGTGAAGTGGCGGACGAACGCGTTGACGTGGACCTTCGTCGTCATTGCAATCGCTCGACTGGGTATTTCTCAATGACAATCAAACGATGTCATGGTCGGAAAAGGCTTCGGTGACGCATATCGATTCCTGTGTCGTGCGTGCTTGATACTGCTCGAGCTGTCAACCTGGAAACCCTTGACGTTTCTCGGGCTCACGATATCATCTCGAACCACTCACAAGCCCAGATCACTAAGCTCCAGCCCTGCCCAGAGCAACCTCAGCTGCTCCAGCCCCCATGTTGTCGCTCAAGTCCTCACGGTCGGATCCTCGCAGCCCAAAGCCCAACAGCCACAGTCTTGCTCTTGATCCTCAACTCAACACTGACAACGCACGCCTACCCGCCAACACTCCGCTCCCCTTTCATTCAGTTCGCCCCATGATTCTGCACAATATGGTAGGGCTATGGTGGGTGGATAGGCCCCACCAGGACCCTCTTCATCACCAAACTGTAGTGTTCTTGCTTGAGTCAGTCACCGCGCTTAGCGGCCACCGGACTTATTTTCAAGACTTAGTGCCCACAATAGCCGATCCTCGAATTCAGGGAGTACCCAGGGGATTGGTGCTTATGGTTCGTAGATGAAGAGGCTAAGGGCCGGTGAGGCTATTGTTAGGATGGTTTAGTGGAGTTGATGATCAATTCGAATCAGTGCACCTACGGAGCACTCCTCCTATTTCCAACCTGACTGCAGATGACTGTGCATTCGCTTTTGCTTTTTCTTTTGCGGACGCGCATATCCATGTTTACAGCCAAGCGCGAACATAGGGCTGTGATATCGAATCTGCATTGTATTGTGGCTGCGAAATATAAGCGAAAGTTGCGAATATCAGATCCCTTTTCGAATTGCGCACGCGTGATTTGCAAGATAAACTTTATGGCCAATTTCGGGACGAGCGGACGAGCGGACGCCAAACTCGAAACGCTCGAGCTAGAATCTAGCGAAGAATGAGGATATTCTCACCCATCTCATCTGGCGCCAGACTTCTGTGCCAAGAGACCGCAAGATGCTCCAAACCCGAAAACGAAAGAGAAAGAGAAAGAGGCTGCTATACCAAACTCTAACTCTCTCTCTCGAACGGTGCACTTCTGACATGACAAACGCCTCTTGTCGATTGCGTTCTGTAGCTCGTCTCATGTTCTTCGAGAAGCTTCTCGCCGAACAGCACAGCGCACAAACCGTTCAACCCGCGACCACGCCAGCCCTACCCACGTTCATGTATCAGATTCATGACGGCGCCATCCATCTCCACCACATCCTGAGCGCTCCGAATCGCGTGCACCTCGGCCGGACCAGGGCGACAAGACCTCGAACACCCTTCTTTCCTTCTGGAAGGTTTGAGTCTTCTGCACATGGCGATCTGAGCGCAGCGAGTGCTGTTTGACCATGATCAAATCTCGTTTGAACATGTTCGCAGGAGGCCTCGGGGTCGGGAATCTGGATGTTCAAGAGCCGGCGCCGCGGCGACGGGCGGACAGGTGAGGTATTATTGCGTGCATCAAACAGCGTGGTTCTGGGGCATGAAAGTCAATGCCGCGATGTCATGGCGAGTACATGCATTGAGATTCTGTGTGTAATGGATGGTGACGTCTTGCCGGCGCTCGATTGTACGAGGAGGGAACGATGGTCCATGGTGATATGATAGCATTGAGCTTCCAGAAGCCCGATTGCAAAATCTCCGAACATCAATGTGCTGCTGCTTCAAGTTGAGAGAGGGAAATGGGGCAGCATGAATCGAAACAAGGATGTTCCCCACCCCCTTGCCGTTTCGAGACTTTTGGAACGCTTGCTCACTTGTCCCAACTCGCTTGTTCTCGAATATTTCCAAACCGCGCGAAACCCCTGTAATGATTTTCGAGGCAGGCCGAGCGAGACTTGCAGGCCACCTCAACCGTCAACAACAAGTGCCCTGGGCATTGCAAGTAGCCACGGTCGTCATGTGAAGTTCACCCACGCACCCATGCGCCACGCAGCTCCTGACTCGTGGTCTAGGGCTGCGTTGTCCGCTAAAAGTGAGGCTGTACACATGCAAGCCTCGGAGGACAGGGCACAACCATCAACACCATAATCTTTTTGTCAGAAGTGACAGCTCAACTTGCAGCAAGCCCTGGGCCACGTAGTTTGGAAAGGCGCACATCCGCACGCACGCATGTCGCCGGATGCGCTACGTCATACATCGGCCAGCGACTTCCTTCGCGAGCAGGTAGAAGAAGCGGTGGGAGAAATCCGGGAAAACATTCGAGTTCGAGTTTTCGTTCACCGCCACAATGGCATGGGAGGCCTGTATGAGAGACATTTCAACGTAGAAACAGAAGGAAGAAAGGAGAAAATGACCGAGGCGGCACAGGACGGAACAGAACGGAACAGAACGGAACTGGTACATAGTAGGTAGACAGTACAGCCAGAATACATTGATATTAGTTTTGCTAATGTTGCAATTGCTTTGATCATGGTATAGAGAAGAACGCGTAAATGTTTTCTTTCGCAAATGGGACGTCCCTGTCCCGCCAGCCACGCTCGCTCGAAATGCACAAATGTCCCTATGTTAAGGTGGTAGTAATGAACATGTAACAGAAGCAAATGACAAAGGCGATATAGACAAGACGCTGGAAATGCACAGCCGTGACCGCCAAATAGGTGTATGAAATAAACAAAAGAAAAGAAACATAGGAACCAAGCCACCGCTATGATGTTGTGAAACGATGTATGAAATATAAGGATCAAAGACGAAGAAAAACCCCACCCAGCGCTAAATGCCACAATCGTTGCCGCTCGTGAATGATTCGCTGATGATGAACTGACGATGAACTGACAATGACGACCGCGTCCGCTATGCAACCCAAAATCCGTTCCCAACCCCACCAGTATGTCGTTGTATCTTGAGGCCCTGGGACCGACACCAGTACCCCACATGTAATTTTTTTATTTATTATGTCCACGCTCTTAATGGTTCCAGCCCAAGCGTTTATCCATCTCTTCTGGTAAATCCGCGCTCCGTACCCTAACCCATGACGCCTTCAAAACACGCCTGTAGTAGCTATGCTGTGATGTGCAGCAGGCTGATGTTAAATGATTGTTGTGAGCCTCCCGCTAGCTTGAGATATCGAGATGATCAAGCACCTGAAGCTGTAGGCTCCCTTGAAGCCTGTGCTGGTTCGCTAAGTTCTCTCTTCACGCTCTTGATACTTCCTGTCCCGCTGCGTTGCGAACACCGATCAGGACTTCTACCTCCCGGGCTTCGTGTGTCTGGATCGGATCTATAGGCACCCGTGGAGTCGTCCTCCCGCCTCCTCTTTGCATACGGCTCTACGAACAAGCCGCTTTCACCCTCCTTCTTAATAGTCGAATAAGCCTCTGGCGGAGGTGCTATCCTCGCTCCACTCGAATGATCAATCTCGGAGGCAGGCTGTAGTTGAGGTAACGTGGGACCGAACTGAGGTGGTACACTGGACCTTGATCTTCCGTCCGTTCTTCGTCGACTAAATGAGCTATTCCTCCTTCGACCTTGACTCGAATTGCTTTCTGAGCGTTGATGATAAGAGTGGGTTGGCCCAGACTGTGCTAGTGGAGGTTGATATTGCTGTGGTGGAGGTGGCGGTAGCTGGTTAGGGATCATTTGTGGGGCATTCGTAGGTGTGAAGCCGTGCGGTGCCGGTAGAGCAGGCGCCGGCTGCGGTGAGCTGAGGCCCGTTGCAGAAGGATGAAGCTGAAAGACAGGAGCATTGGCGCGAGCGCTCATCTCTTGTTCTCCTAACTGCCAATGCATCGACTCAGCCGACCGCCAGGGAATTCCCATTTCAGTGGCGACCTTCTGCCACATCTGGTCCTTGAATCTGCAATCGGGAGATTAGCTCTGTTTTTAAGGGGGGACAGACTTAATGATACACACCCATACGAGGTGGTGTCGCTTGCATTAGTGATCAGGGAGTGGTACACCAAATATGTCCAAAGTCTTAGGGGAAAGCACCAAGGTTATGGGAAGAACGACCAAAGATTCGTAGTATGTTGTAGGGTAGCAACCAAGAAAGAAAGTTACTTTGTACATACCGAGCGTACAGTCGTGCTAGCTTGTTCTTCTTCTCTTCGTCCCAGATGGCTCGTTTCTCCAGGTAATTCTGATAGCGAAGTCGACAAGAAATAGAGCTTCTCCCGGGCAGTCGTTTCGCAATGTCGTCCCATTTCATGCCTTGGCCTCGTAGTTCAATAGTAAGATTGTCTTCTTCGGGGGTCCACTTGGATTGCTTCTTCGCTGGACTCTCTTCAGCCAAAGGCGTCTGAGAAGCCGCGCGTTTGAGCATCTGGGACGGAGGAGATCCATTGGAGCCTGGTAAAACCTGGGGAAGTGCTGTGGGAACTGAAGGACCAGTATAGAGCGGACGGAATTGGGGCTGTTGGGAAGAATCTTGATGGCGTTGGAGCTCCGAAATCGCAGGAAGAACGGGACCGCCCTGTGCTAGCGATAGCGAAGCTGGAAGTCCTGGCGCTGAATATGCGGGTGCCGCACCATAGGCAGGTGAGGACGAAGCATATGCTGGTAACGCAGCGTTGTAAGCGGGAGAAGAGGTATTTGCATATGCTGGAGAATGCGCATATGCGGGAGACTGCGTATACGCTGAGGGCGCAGTCGTGTACGTTCTCGTAGCCCCGGTAGAATTTGAAGCTATTGAAGTCGAGCTTTTCTTGCTGCCCGGAGATTCGGAGCCCCGGGGCTCGATTAGTAGATTGATATCCACGATAGGCGAGGTGGACCAGCTCTAAGCCAGCCCATAAGTCGACAAAGGTATGCTAGAAAGTCCTACTTACGTTGCCTGTGATGATCTGGATAGGTTGAATACTGGGTGAGGTAGTTGGAGGAAGACTTGGGGTCGAACGGAAAAGTACGGAAGTCGGTATCAATATAGTAGACGCTGGCCAAACAGGATCAATACGTGCACCTTGGCTATTTGCCGGTCAAGTTGGTCGTTCCCCCAGAAGTTTTGATCCGGATGGAGGCCTGGTGCGGAGTGATGAAGATAGCTCGAACAGCAGCACGATGCGTGGAGCCCAAGGCGCGTTGTTGGGCTACAACAGCCAGGCAGAAATAGAGGCTGGGTTGATGGGCGGTCCGGTGATGAGCAGTAGAATCCAGATGTAGGACGAGATGGATAGCTGAATGTTGTTTCGATAAACAAAGACAGGAGTGCGGCGTGATGAGGAACACAGCAGTGCTGGGCGTTAGACGAGCAACTGAGGGGATGGGTGACAGTTGGAATGGAGTCTAAGTGTGCCGATGTGAAGCAAAGTGACCAGTTGCGAGGTACTTTGGTCGATTCACGCTTTTAGTGGTCGTCCTCGGCGAGCTATTTAGGAAATGGGCAATTCCGCAGGGGCTTGAAACATGGCCGACCAATGGGTCCTCTAACGGCAAGCGTGCATAGCCACTTCTCGGAGAGGAAAGGAGAGGAACAAGTCGGTGTCGTGCTGGCGAGATGCGGGCTGGCGAGCGGAGACTTGGGATTGAGGTACTTGGGGCATGGTGGTGAGTAGAGAGAATTAGGGGTCTCGGGACTAGTACGTGCGGCCAGTACGGTACTGATGCATATTCAAGTGGCTGCTGGTGCCGCGTCGTTGCCCGTCCGCGGTAGGGATCTGGGGCTTGGATTCAGGGTGCGCCTTCTGCCTACTTTTGTGCTCTGCGCTTTACGCTGGCGACGCTGCTGTGCTGGCCGGAAGATGGCTAGGGTCGGCCACGGACCACGACAGGCAAGACAGCTGATCTTGATCTTGGTCCTAGTCTTGGTCTTGGTCTTGGATTCAGGGAGCTGTCTGCGTCGATCCAACCTGCAACGCCAAAAGGAAGGACCAAGAGCCTGCATCGCGAACGCTGTTGCAACCCAAAAGCAGTCGACGGGCATTGCGAGGAGCTCCTCAGGCCGATGACGTGTCACCCGCCTCGCAGCGAGCACTAACTACCCTACAGTACCCTACCCACACGGGGAGCTCTGGCTCGAATTCCCTTATTGCTTCCTACTGTGTGGATGTCGAGCCCCCGTCTCGGCCTCATTTGCAGCCCTCTCTGTGCCACTGCCGTGGTTCCAGCAGGGCAGACAACGTGAGAGGTTCGCAGCGCCACCACTGGAGCTGCTGTCAAGCTGTCATGGTAATGGCGCCGTCGAACCTCATGTCTCGCCAGACGAGGTTTTGGAAAGGGCAGCGAATCAGGAGCGTCCATGGGCGGTGAACAGCCGCAGGGATGGAACGTCCAGGGCCGGGCGCTGCAGCAGCGCGATGACCTGGCGGAGCGCGGCGAACAAGATCTGCACCATCCCTTCCATGCCTCCCTCGCCTGCCCTACGGCTATCTGACGCCAGAAGTCGCTACCGAAAGAAGCCTCGCGAACGCTGACTTCATCAAGGCGGTGCAGGATGGTGATGTGTTCAAGCCAAAAAGCTTGTTCTGCTCAAGATGCCTTCCACACGCGGCCTCGCATTCCACATCCATATCTTGGCCCTTGTGCTCTGCAGCGGCCAACTCCATGAAGCCGCGGAGCTGGCCTCACTCGTAGCTATCGCCAGATGAGCGGTGAAATGAGGCCGGGAGTTGGACACGATGCTTCTCTGCGTCCAAACAGCGCCTAGCTCCGGCCTCGCCCGTGCTGGAGCGACGACAGTCATCATCTATCACGTTCGCTGTGTAACCATGGCCCACGTGAGCCTCGTCTGCTCGTCTGCTCGTCCGCTCGTCTGCCCTACCCTACCCTGCCCTGCCCTGCGGTGCCCTGCCCTCCCTGCCCTGCCCTGTGGCTGCGGCTGCTGCGTTGTCGTGCCAGGGGCCACGTTGTTGTTGTTGTGGTTGTTGTTGTCGTGTTGCGCTGTCTGATGAGATCAACAAGCATCAATCATTTCAAGGGGGACACCCCCCCATCTCCACCATCATGACAACCACAACCACCACAATCATGGCCAGCAGCGTTCCGACGATGCCGTCTGCCCGCGTGCATCACCATCCGAGCCCATCAGGGATAGAGATATGATGCGCATGCGGCGGTGAACGCTGCCTGATTCACGCCCATCGCGCCCGAGCCTAGTCGCCGTGTGGTCGACGTTTGGGGGAAGTTTGGATGCAAGCGCTATAAGGTCTAAAAAAGCCCGCGGCGCATTAGCCGGTCGTGCAGAGCGCACGGGGACAGTTCTCAAAGCACGGCTCGTCGATGCGTTCGTCGTGGTGGTGGAGACGTCTCACCGGGGCTGCTCGCACAACAGCACCTACACAGTAAATATTTCTTGCAATCTGCGTTGCGGCTGCGAACGCGATGCTTCCAAAGCCCTGGTCCCTGGTCCATGGCTGTGACGTCCCGACACGGCGCTGAATCAGGCGCTGCAAATTGAATCTTGCTGTGTGTCGTCGCCCGCACGCCGCTGCGACTACGACGTTTGGCTGGCCGTCGGTTGGCCGCCCTGATGTGGACGTGGGCATGCGATGCCAGCTCGCCGTCAGTCCCACGGTTGCGTAGCCGGGCAGTTCATCAACCTCTAGATGCAAACCATGCACGATGCACACGGCGCAGGCATTATTTTTAGGCCGAGGTGCATGAACATGAAATAGGCGGTGAGGCCCCAATGCAGACCGTGAGCTGTTGGAGGACAAAGTGGTGGCAGCACAAGAGAGATTTGGGCGGCTCATAACCTCAGGCGTCTAACGACGGCGGCATCAAGTTGCAACTTGGTACATGCAGTGATAGGGTCATTAGGAGCAATATCACAGCCTTGGCTGGGCGACAAGTGAGAGTGCGAGCGCGGGGTGTGTGGGGGGTTTGGCAGTTGGGCATAAGATGACGTGGGGAGAGCGGTCCAAGCGGGAGAGTCAACATCGTTACAGTTTCCCCATCAGGCCCAAGTCACGTGGCCGTCGACGCAACGGGAGGTCTCGTACCAAACCAGTCTAGCGACCCAACTACATTCACACAACCAACGACAGGAACACCTCCTCCCGTCCGTACGAACACCTGACGAGCACTTATACGCACAGTCGGATTCTCGTTCCTAGCTTCGAACAGCACACTGCTCTGACAGTTTCCCTGCCGGCATGTCTTTCCAAACGGCGGCCGATGTTCCCATCATCGTCGCCTCCTCAAACTCATCCTCGGAGCGCCGCATCTCGCCATCTTGGAGCATAGCGCACCTCAAGTCGCGCCTCGAGCCCATCACGGGTATCCCGGCGAGCAGCCAACAGCTGACGCTGCGAATCGCTTCTCAAGATGTCATTGCCATCACCGCAGCGGACGAAGAGCAGACACAGCTTGCATCGTTTGCGCTGCAGCCTTATGCCGAGATCACTGTAAGTTGGATTGAGTTGCGTTGCGTTGCAAACTGCTCTCTTCGTCGGCTTGATGTCACTGTCCTCTCGCCATCCGCCACAATTTGTTGTTTCCATCCTGGTGGGATCCTTGTCAGCAGCCAACACATGCTTCGGATGGTGTTTTCGTCGCGCTGCTGCACGCTGTTTCTTTTACTTGCGATTGTTCTTCCGAGGCTTTGACCCCAACCGCAACATCGACGCAGAGCTGATGCCCCGCTACGCCTTCGTTTGCTGTCAGCCTTCTCTCTTCATTCACCTTACTGCATTCGCACCCTGACAGGCTTGGCAAGACGCCGGCCTGTTGGGTGCGGCACGCCAGCCACCGTTGTAAGATCGGTTGGCTCCAGTTCCTGGGAACCCCACCATCTCACTCCTGCTCACTGCTTCACTTTCGTTGTTCTTTTTCACCTACCCCCGACTGGTTTTTCTTTTCCTGTCTACCAGCTTTACCTTGCTATGCTGTCCCCTTCCGTCCACTCCTGCATTGAAGAGCGTTAAGAGCTTGCAAAGTGCTCCTCAACATGGCTCTGCTCTAACCATGTTCCTGCTAGGTCGTCGACACGCGCCCACCTTCGGCTCGTACGGATTTTTCCGACCTGTCAGCCGTACCCAAGTACACGATGCCAAGCTCAGAATATGAGACGCGATCAGACAGCGTTCTTGCTTGGAAGAAGGCTCAGAAACTCGGCCGCTTTGATCCTGACGCTCCGAGCATCGAAGAACAAAAAATACGAGCCTCGGAACGAGAGGTTGAAGAGAGGGGTAAGTTCATTGCTATCTATCCTTTGATCATGCGTTCGTGAATCGTACGGTTGTGGCGACAGTAAGACGAGCAAAAGCAACAAGCAACACAGAGTTCCTTCAGGAGATGCTTGTGGTTGCCCTGGCGAGGTGCGGCGCCAAACGGCGCTGCTTCGTATCATTCCCGAACCGGATGGCCGCATACATTGTAATTGCTTTCTCCAGTCGGTCCGTTCATGCCAGAAAGGATTCGTACTGTCTCATCCTGTAATTTGTAACCCACGAGTCAATTTTTCCACGGACGTCTCGAGAGAAGAGCGATCATACTTTCCAGTCGCTACTCCTAGTTGGCTTTGTCATGGGTAACTTCCGTTTTGGGCGAACTGCATATACGCCTTTGCTAAGCGGAGCAAGCTCACGACAGTCGAGAACGGATATCCAATCCTCTAACACCACCTGAGCATCAATATTAGAGGCACCGCAACGCATATGCTTATCATCTCTCCAATAATTAGGCTACTATCCGCCATCCACGCTCTTGGAACTCGTCTTTTTCACCGACTCAGCTCTCCGATCCTTCACCCCGCTTAATGTCCACAAAGCCTCACATTCTTCCAACAGATTATATGTGACCAGCAAGAGCAGATTGATCAGGAATGAAGCTGTCAGTAAGAGAGACATGGTCAACTTTTTCCGTAAGCGAAGGCGGCGCCCATGTATGCACAATTGGTGCGATTGGGCTACAGCTGTGTGTATTCTCGGGGGCGAACCACTCGCCTGTGCGGCATGTCGATTCTCGACAGACAACGGCCCGTCCGCGATGCAGCTATGCGCATCTTGCCTGATCACACAAGATCTATGAGCAATCTGTCGCCTTCCGCTTCCCCGTCTGCACGTCAGCCTCATTTTCAAGATGCGCCCTATCCATATGCGATCGGTGTGCCGTCTCTCGAGTTAATTAACTTTACGACTCGATCACTCGCAGTTTAACTTTCCACCTCACACCCATCAACATTGATCCTCGGATTCGCTAACCTGGATGGACTAACTTCGCAGCGCTATGCCATTCACGATGCCGTCTGCATGCGGACACACTATTGGTCTTGTTGAGCCAAACTTATCGAACAGCAAACTAACTGTACCCCACAGGTATCACCCTCCAGGCTCGCGTTCGCCTTCTGCCTACCACAGACGCTCGTCGAGGAACAGTGTCGTACATCGGCGCTATTCCCGAGATCCCGGGGCTAGGCTCTTGGATCGGCGTTACGCTCGATGAGCCCACTGGCAAAAACGATGGCTCTGTCAAGGGAAAGAAGTACTTCGAGTGTGGCAAGAACTACGGCGTCTTTGTGAAGCCTGAGCGCTGTGAGGTGGGTGACTTCCTAGTGCTGGACTTGGGGGATGAGGATATGGAGGAGTTATAGGAGACGAGTGGGATGGGCGTGTCTATTCTAAACACCTAAACGACTCCAGTGTCTGAGACGAAACACATGGCTGTGAAGTTAGCTATGTTGGATCTATTGGAGAGACACACTATAAGTCCTACTTCAGAGTAGGTTCTGCGTCAGACGATATCTACGACCTCAAAAGGAAAACATGGTGGTGCTTACCCACTAGTCTTATGCAACTGAACGGACAAACGATAACAAAAGCACCTTCAAGTTTGTCTTTACTCTCACGTCTGTCCTAGAGATTCGCGTGTGACTATGATATACACCCTGGATGATGTTTCTTGGTTTTCTCGGCAAATTCTCAAATCCACTTATGCACTCTCCACTCACTTCACCTCACTCATTCAAATCAGATCTTTCTCTATATCTGACCCACTCGCTACATGCATTCGCCCCCCGCTCGGGTTCCTTTGTTGCCTCCCCCTTACTTTTAGAACACTCTATGAATAATTTATTCAGACAATACTTTCTAGCAAACTAGCAATGCCCCCTTCAACAGCTACAATACTTGAGTCAAGGTATAGGTACTCAATTCGGACACTGTGCACCTTACTTTCTTTCTCATATCCCTACCTACCATTCTATTATCCATGATCGCCTCTCCAACAACCGTAGCCTACCCCCACAACAAATTCAAATCAACCATTTTTCGATCCGCTGCGTATAGTCATGCTCCAATCTACTCCGCTTTCTGCCATACTAACATCTCACAGGCGCCTTAGGTGCCTTCTCTGAAACAAAGCGCAAGTTGACTGACGAAGTCCTCGCCAAACTATGCAACATTGGTAGGACCTCAGGTTCCAAGTCTGTCGCTGAAGCACCTTTTAACAATAGGATAGATTGACAAGGGGTGGATAGATACAGGTGGGAAATATGCATCAATTGGTGGTTGATGTAGGAAAAGAAATGAGATGGTGCAGAGGTTTAAGAGTGGCTGTGATAAACTGACTGCATGGTGGTCTATTATAGGGAAGGTGTGTCTGCAGAGTCCTGGTAAACTATCTGCCATGGTGGAAAAACCCAGCCACGAGAAAACCTTATATATGTCCTTGCTTAGTCTATTCGTCAAGTCTAGCAAGCACTTCGGTATATCTACAATGTCCAGTGTCATCGTTCAAAGCAGCATCTCCGTCCTTTCCCTTACTGCCCCTCACTAACTCGCTTTTTTGGAGCTAGTAGATAGGTAAGATGGGCATCCCTATAGAGAATTTGTACTGGGAAGGAAGTTCGTGTAAGAAAAGCATCATGTCAAAGAATTAAAGGAGCTCTGTAGCGTATGGCTTGTTGATACTTACGTTATGTGCAAAGATATTGTTGTAAGAGGAAGGACCGGCTCCGCGAGATCAGTCGACAAGCCCTACATATCTCTCGTTTACAGAGGATCTAAAGAACGGCGTTTCCTAGGAGACTAATCAGAGGGTTTTGAACAGTGAGATAACAAGTCATTGAATGCTCTGTCTCTCTCTCAAACGTGTTAAACTTTTCTTCGAAACCTCTCTCACTCTTTCTATGGATCTAACCCTTGCGCAAGC
>BLYF01000033.1:102753-189438 GCA_014905255.1 Herpotrichia juniperi | reverse complement strand
ACAACTTGCCGTCAGCTATATAACGCTCTCCAATCTTTTGGTTCCTGCCCCCCCCCCCTCTTCACAGATATACCGCCTTCATTCCAAGACCAAAAGCCAATATGAACGTCTCTGCTTTATTCATCTTCCTTGTCACCCTAAGCTCCGTTATACTGGCTACTGCGATTGCCCTCCCCGCTTTCCTCGACAGATGCAGAAGTAACTCTGAATGCTTTAAGTCCGGTAAGTAAACCCCCTAAAATCACCCGAGTTTAACAATGAAAGCTGATAAATAAACAAACAGGTCCCTATGCCGCTGCTTCCGATGCCAAAGCCCAGCTCACTGACAACGTCATCCGTCAATTACGCCAAATGACCCAGGCAACAGGGTCAAAATCCATCGTCGAGGTCCCTTATGGCGAGAGGGTAACATTCGTGTACAGCGTTGAGATTATCCATAAATTTTGGAGGAGCGGCGTCACGGGGGATTTGCAGGCTGTGTTTGATATGTATTGGCAGTGCAAGGGTTTGGGCGCGTTATTTAGGGAAGAACGGTTTGACGAGGGGTGGGTGGATTGAGGTCAGCCAACCGGATGTCCTGGGATTGCTCGCTTGACAGTGGATGTGGTGGATCCTTCCAAGTGAGAGTGAAGAAACGGAGGCTGGAAGTGGCTTAGGGGTGCGGAGAGTTGGAGAAGGATGTGTACAAGGTAGGAAATAAGTCCTGTATAGTATAGAATTTAATGCTCAGTAGCCATTTACTCCCTTCGCGTCTTCAAACGACTTCGGCCCGGAAGAACATATCTTGTTCTTCCTAGCTCAGTTCCTTAACCCCTCAAACCACATTTCGCTGAAATAGGAGGTATAATAACGGCGAAAATATGTACACACTACAGTTTATCGTAACTGCATGGCCGAAAAGGCTAAGCACCATTTGAAAAGCCCATATCGCGAAGCGGGTACTACTGTCTCTCATTCGTCAGATTGACTATGATCTAGCAATCATAATAGATTCCCCATAATCGATTGAATATGTACTTCTCTTCCTCCTCGCCGCTCTGGTCCTCCTCTTCGCCTCCGCTCTGTTGCCACACAGCCAGGTTCCATCAAACTCGTCAGTCTACAAGGGGAGGGTAAAGATCATCTACTTCGTCGAGATCTTCAGATATGACAAGGATGTGATCAAAGACTTTGGTGTTTGGTTCTTGCAGTTTATAGCGCTGTAAATGGTGGGATGGGAAGATCCAAATGACGAAGGGAGAGACATACACAGTCAGATAGGGCACATAGGAGAAAGAGCCTAGGGATTGCGATAGCTAACAGGAGTGGTGATAGTGTGTCTACGAAGTCGCGCGGTTTAGGCAGGAATAGCTATATGCGAACCACCGAGTACCAATTCTCTTTCTTCGGCGAATCCTCTCTTTTGCAAGTTCTTTAAACACTATAAGGGAAGGGGTATGTGAAGAGCCTAGCCTATGAGGTTTACATTGGATGCTGTGTCAGCAAGGAAGAGTTTGAATAGTAGTGAGAAGAGATGGAGTGATGGACATGAGATGTTTTCAAGAAGGAATAGTAAGAACATGGGCTGGAGATTGGTCCAAGAGCGAGAGAGGTTGTGAGTGAAATCAAATACGAGTATTAGGACGGCAGGAACAAGCCACAAGTAGTGTGGCAAGATGAAGACTTTCTTTTCGATTAGGTTTCCTGCCCTTCTGCATCCGCATGCCGCAACCCACTCTCCAGCACCTCAAACTCCACACCTCTTCCATCAGAAGGTGGCGCCCAAGCCGCGAACACGACCTTGAACCACCTTCGCCACTTTGAGATATGGCTCTCGTGGTCATTCCACTGATCCTCCCCATTTAAACTTACGACAAGTGAAGGACTCGCATACACTGGCTGCTTGATCAGCGCGATCCGACAGGATATCTGATTAGTCCAAACGAGTCCCAAGGAGGGTGTCTTTAGATTCTGCGAAGTGTCTGACTGCGTGTCTCCCCACCCAGTGAACCAACGTTGTTGGTGGTCAAGGGTCAGAGGCTCGGGGGATAGCATCAAGCCTCCCTCCAGTTGGGAAGCTGGGTTTGAAGTTGGATTGAGCGACTGTGTTGGATGCTGCGGTGTATTTTCGCGAGTGCCACGTTGACTGTTTGCAGAGTTTGTGCGCGACGAAGGATTAGATGCTGACCCAACATTTGTCTGTGTAAATCTATCTGCCACTTGGTTCGCGACTACAATGGCGATCCCCTCGGTGCGAGCCATATCGCGCAGCAGGGCACCTAATTGGACGAGCTGGGCGCCTCGTTTGGCCATGGATGCAGCCCCATCTCGCGCACCCTTCTTTTCAAACTCGGCGCGGTAATTCGCAGCGACTGAATCCAGAATCACGAGGCCCACTCCATGCTTCTTGATGGCGACCGGCAGCTGGTAGCGCAGAATGTGCTCCTGGGACTCGAGATCAGGGGTCTGTATACTCAATATTCGCGATAGTGAGGGCTTATTTTGGGGGCTCAGGCCTGCAAGAGACGGGTGGGTGGAAAGTAATTGTGTGAGACGATTCGTAGCGAGAGCCGCTTCTGTGGAGATGTATATGGCTGACTTGGATAGGCCGTGCGGAGGAGGCAGCTGGGAGGCCAACAGGAGCGTGAGGAGCAGCTGGGTTTTACCGGCGCCGCTGTAGGCTGTTAGTGGATAGACGAGGCTATAAGGGCGTGTATATGACTGTAGAGTGGGGATTTGGAATATGCGTGGAAGTGCATGTGGCCATACCTCTCGCCAGTGACCTCGACCAGGTAGCCTGGGGGGATGCCACCGCCCAAGGCAGCATCGAGCCTTTCGTCCAAGGTGCTTATTCTGGAGCCAGCGTTGCCCGAACTAGCCAAGAAGCTGTTACCCCCAGCGTCGCCGTCGCGCAACCCGAGACTGGCGTGCAGGGCATGCACCACGGCGTGCTGGAGCTTCCTCACGTCGCTGGCGGGCAGCTGGGCGCGCTTCGCGACATGGACGGGTGTCAGCGTGACCAGGTCGTTGGTCGTGATCAGGGCCTTGTCGAGGGACGGCAGCAGGTGCGTGTATGGGGCGGTGTCGAAGTCGGGGAGCACATGCAGCAGATCCGTCATCTGTGGCCTCCGCTGTCATTTGCGCGGCTCTGCGGAGGAGGGGGGAGGGGATGATGCGGGGTGAGTGAGGTGAGATGAGGCTGGTGGGGTGAGGCTAGTGAGGCGGGTGAGGCTGGTGAGGCTGGTGCTGCTGCTCACGTGAGTGCCTCCGCTCCTCCGCTCCTCCGCGTGCGCGACGTCATGCTCGCAACGCCGTCACGTGCGGGCCATTCACCCACCCCGCATGTTCACCCGGCCAATCGCCCCGGTCCGCGTGAATAGCCACAGCCGCCACCCCATGCAACATGCACCCCATGCGCCCCCGGCTCGTGGCCAGTGGGCCCCTGTGATTGATGCTGCAAACCACGACCGCATGAACTGCTGAAAGCTGCCTCGAGACGGCCACCGTCCAGGCTTCACGCTTCCATCGCATCTTCTCTGCACCCAGCACTGTTTCCCTCGACACTCCTGCGCCTCCTCCGATTATCCGGCCCAGCCTAGCCAGCGATCGGACGGCGCCGTCTTGAACCCTCACCCTACCGTTTGGCACTTCCACTCGTCCGCAGCAACTGACAGCTGCCTCTCCCGCAGGGTTCCTAGTACACACCTCGGGCCTCTCCTCGAAAGCAGTATCCTCTTGGCCGAAATTGTCTGCTGTTCGTCTGCGACCTCGCGGCGGCAGTCCTTTTCCGGATTTCGAAGCATTCTCCCCAGTATTCATCACTGATAGCGTGGTAAGCAAGTACGTGCGACATCACATTGACTGGAGCAGCGCCGATAGCAGCTTCGCTCTGCAGAAACCCAAGCCCTCACACCTTAGCGGGCCCAGCACTCCACAGTAAGTCTGTTTCATTCTTGCGCAATCGTCCTCCTGGCCCTTTGCGTCGAGCCACACCACCTCCACAATCTCGCTACATGCGGGCCACCTTCCGAGTCGACGGTCCGCTGCCTCTGCTACTTGGATTAACTTGCCCGTAATTGCAATGGCTATCGCCCGCTTCACATGCTACGCTGCCTCGTCCCACGCCGGCTTTCCGCCCACGTTACTTCCCCCATTCGTCCATTCCGTATAAGAACGCTTCCTCGGTCCATGTACCGCTGGTCTTGGGTCTACCGCTCGCCCACTCTGCGCAGCGCTCCCAATGCCGGCCTACTGTCTGCAAGATTGTCACTACTTCTACCGTAGCGCTCTACGGTTATTGTCTATTAGCACATTCATATCGCCTCTCTACGCGTAGCTAACCAGCCTGTTATCATGGCAGTACGCACTTTCACCCGACCTTCGTCACTGAACGAATCTTTGGCAACAGCCACCCTGAGCATGTCTACCACCGAGCCGAATGGCATAACACGATCTGCCGCATTAGCCAAAGAAAGCCAGCAATCGTACACGACCGAGGAGAAAAGCCCCCTTGCCTCTCACACCAACCCAATGTCAAAGCCTGGCATTACATTTTCACATCAAGACAAGCTTCCCAAGCTCCCCATTCCCGAACTCGACAGCTCGTGCAAGAAGTACCTCGCAGCCCTGAAGCCTCTGCAAACACCAAAAGAGCACCACGACACTGTCATTGCTACCCAAGACTTTCTCAAGCACGATGGCGCGGCACTGCAGGAAAAGCTCAAGAAATACGCCAACGGCAAGGCGAACTACATCGAACAGTTCTGTAAGTATCATCTTGTGTGATGCCAAATCGAACTCAATCATTATCAATCGAATTCCTTCAATAGCATCCCTCAGATATCGAGCATGCGCTGACTTGCCACTAGGGTACGACTCGTATTTGAATTTTGATAATCCGGTGGTTCTTAATCTAAATCCGTTTTTCCTACTGGAGGACGACCCCACCCCAGCCCGAAATAATCAAGTCACTCGGGCAGCCTCATTAGTAGTCTCGGCACTATCCTTTGTGCGAGCAGTACGGAAAGAAGAACTCCCGCCTGATACCGTTCGAGGCCAGCCCCTTTGCATGTATCAGTACTCGAGATTGTTCGGTACCGCAAGAATACCTACCGAAAATGGATGTCAGATCGGCCAAGACCCAACTTCAAAACATATTGTCGTACTTTGTCATGGCCAGTTCTATTGGTTCGATGTTCTGGACGATAATTCTGACTTGATCATGACGGAGAAAGATGTCGCGCTTAATCTTGCTGTCATTATCGACGACGCGGCAGAGCTACCTATCCAGGAGGCCGCCAAAGGAGCGCTGGGTGTGCTGAGCACGGAGAACCGAAAAGTGTGGTCTGGCCTGCGTGACGTCCTCCACCGAGAAGAAGGCTCGAACAACTCTGACTGCCTGAATATTGTCGACTCTGCACTCTTCGTTCTATGTCTGGACTACACAGAACCTCAGAGCGGCGCAGAGCTTTGCATGAACATGCTCTGTGGATCCAGCAAGGTTGAGAAGGGCGTTCAAGTTGGCACTTGCACAAATCGGTGGTATGATAAGCTACAAATCATTGTATGCAGGAATGGAAGTGCCGGGATCAACTTTGAGCACACGGGCGTTGACGGCCACACTGTCCTTCGATTCGCGTCTGACGTCTACACGGACACCATCCTTCGTTTCGCGAGAACGATCAATGGAAATGCACCAAGCCTCTGGGCATCATCAAGTCCTGACCCCGCGAAGAGAGACCCAGAGAGCTTTGGCGATGTGCAAACCACTCCACATAAGCTGGAGTGGGATATGGTGCCGGAGCTTAGTACGGCCTTACGATTTGCTGAAACGCGTTTGGCAGACTTGATCCAGCAAAACGAGTTCGCAACGCTGGATTTCCCGCATTACGGGAAGAACTTCATGACATCAATGGGCTTTTCTCCAGACGCATTCGTGCAGATGGCGTTTCAGGCCGCATATTACGGCCTCTACGGTCGCATCGAGTGCATATATGAACCGGCAATGACTAAGATCTACTACCATGGAAGAACAGAAGCAATTCGGTCTGTGACTGACGCATCAGTTGAGTTTGTGAAGACATTCTGGGGCGAGAATCCAGCCGCCGCGAAGATCGAAACGCTTCGCAAAGCCTGCCAGAAGCACACCGAGAATACCAAAGTCTGCGCAAAGGCACAGGGTCCGGATCGCCATCTATACGCCCTGTATTGCATCTGGCAGCGAGCGATTGACGAAGAGGGCGCAGAAATGGCCAGCAGCGATGGGTACGACTCCACGCGCCCAAATAGCCCCGATCCTAATGAGCACGTAAAATCTGAGGTCGGCTCACCCAAGCGCGACTCCGCGGTGTCCGAAAATGGCTCACTGTCCCAATCGCCTCAATTTCACGTCCAACACTCGATGCCCGCCCTCTTCGCAGACTCTGGCTGGGACAAACTCAACACCACCATTCTCTCCACCTCAAACTGTGGCAACCCTTCGCTCCGCCAGTTCGGATTTGGACCTACATCTGGCGATGGCTTTGGCATCGGATACATTATCAAGGACGGCAGTATCTCCATTTGCGCGTCCTCGAAACATAGACAAACATCTCGCTTCATCGACGCGCTAGAATCCTACTTCCTCGAGATCCGTAAACTACTACGACAGATGAAGCGCCGTGGTACCAGCGCCGACAAGACCGCCTCTCGCGCACGGGAAGCAGAAGACCACCGTCCAAAAGCAGCACGCATCAAGAGCAGAGGAAGGATTATTCTTGCGGATGGAAGCAAGGGGCAAGCAGTGCCGGATGTGGACAGCGTGGCGGAGAGTGACGACGATGGGCTTGGTGGATGTAGGACTCCCCCTTCTCCTCTATCTTTGGATTTGCGCGATATCAGGAATCCGAACCCAAGCAGAAATGTTACCCTACGGCCTGCATTACCTCCTACACCTCCTCAGAGCCCGCCTTTCAAACCCCTTACTACGCTGTATGTGAGCTCGCCGAGAAGAGTGCATACAGTGAAGAGTGTGCGGGCGAGGAAGTGTAGGGCGGTGATGAGGAGGTTGTATCCGCATGCTTTTGCTTAGCCTGTGCCAACAATACTTCATATTTGTTCTCCCGTCTTTTCTTAATTATACATATTTCTCCTTTCCGCACATCATCACACCACTACCCTATACCCTCTTATAAATAAGATCTTCCCACTCCTTACTTTCTCCCTTCATTATCTCCTTGCGTTACGTCCTCTACATCTTTTTCTTTCGACATGTTCTATTATAGTGCTGATTTCCTTGTTTCTTAGATGGATTCTTCGACGCCGGTATGCTGCTCTCGGCGCTGAAAGCCAAAGACGAGACTGAGCCCGTCGAGCGCGATACGATTCGACGAAACATTGGACGGAGGCTAAAGTTGGCTGAGTACTAAGGATCTCCTCCACTTCTACTCAGTCAATGATTGGGCTTGGGGTGCCGATGCGAGGGGTCCAGATAGGATAGTGGCGAAACATTAACAGCAGAGCGGAGTGGGTGGTACTCCAGGAACAGAGTCGAGTGGCAGATAAGAGGACAGGGATATGAAGAGCTAGACATGATTGACCGAGTTAATCCTGTTCATTTTTTTGGTATCTACGTATCTTGTCCGCTATACACAATTCGCGCATACTCCCTTGCATTATTAGCCTACGATCTAGCGTCCCTACCTGTAGTATCCTATATTATTATAGCACTCACCGCGCCTGGTTGATACTATCCCCGTTCAACATACAATCTAGGCTCATTACTTTAACATTACAAATGCAATGCACAGTAGCGTAATTGCCTCAAGAATTTGCCGCGCCATTTTACGTCCGTAGAGCGGCAGATAATAGTAGGCTCCGCCGTCAGGGTATTGGAAGCCCGTACTCCTCTCGGCGTTGGTGTAACCGTTGAGGTCCGCTTAAGTCCCCAGGCGGACTAGCGTGTACGCGACATCCTTGTTACATGTTGGAAAGTTAAAGTCCGGGACCGATAGACAGCAATGGCTATAACAGAGCCGAGGTATGTTCTATGTTTGTGTCTAGAGTATGTGTTGTACAAAATGCAGAAAGGGATATATGTGATTCCGCCAACGCCTTGCTAATAACAAAAACAACAGTTAGAGTATCTACAAGACCAAAAATGTATATATACAGCTTTGCGAAACAAAAATATGCGAACAAGAATTTTACGAGACATTTCGACTAGAAATGGTTACCGCGAGGCCCGGTTTCCGACCGGCATATCAAGTGTGGATAGGGACGGTAATGGCAAATGGGGGCGCAATCCTGTGAGGCTGGCATGCAGGTGTCATACCCGATGGCGTTTGTTGAAAGTAGGTCGGTGGCGTAAGGCTCTAGATTTGCGCGTCCAGTCGAAGAGGTGTGATAGCAGTCGTAGATGTTTTTGTCGACTACCTTCCTACAGCTTCTTTACATCGTTTAAAGCACCCTGATATTCGACCCATGAAAGCTGACTCTGCTTGCCCGTGACATCATACCAGCTCTTGCAGTGGCATAGTCCTGCTCGTAAGCATTTTCAACATGCCCTGTGCCCTCTTCTGCCTCTTCCGGATCATCAGAACTGTAGTCTGATTCCGAGTCCACCTCCGAGAGAGATGAATGCAGTACAGACTCCCGCCTCACGGGTTCAAACTCGCATTCTTCAACCGTGATCACTGACGTAACGACCTTAGTTAAGGTTTGTGATTGGCGGATTGGGAGTTGGAGTTGAATGATAGGCCTAGCAAGCTTCGCAGTGTCGTTCGAAGAGGTAGGGGGTGATGGATGGAGAAGTGAGGATCCTTTTCTGTGGCCCAAGGTCGGTCTTGACGACGTGGGTGGTGTTAGGGGTGGGGATATAGCTCTTTGGTTGAGCTCCCACATCTTCATCATGCTCATCTCCTCCAGCAGAGGTTCAGGTGTCGAAGGATGTAGAAGTGTAGACGGCGTCCTTGGAGGTGTTGTGCTTGGTGGTGTGTATGGTCTTCTTATCTCCCCCATGATCGCGTATTGAAGGTGTAGTGAGTCCGTGGATGGTGAGGAGGGATGAAGGAGGGTTGAGTTCTTCCTCGGGCTTGCACTCCTCTCCTCTTCGACTTCGGAGATGGCAGAAACGATCGAGTCACGATACGAAGCAGGTTCATCCCAGTGCCGTTTGGGCGCTGCCCCGATCCCATCCTCAAATTTTGACACCTCGGAGACAGACGAAGAGATGGAGTCGCGTCGAGGAAAGGGAGAGCTGTCCCCTCCAAGCTCGCGCTTCAAACTCGGTTTCCAGCTGCCCTTCCTGTTCGGGCTTCTATACCTTAGTGTGCCTGTCTTTTGTCTCGAACCCCAGACCATTGGCTTTCGTTCCCTCGGGCTCATCTCAAACTCATCTTTCTCCTCTTCCATAATGGCATCACTAGCATAGCCTGAGTCGTTCTCTTCTTCCTGCTCTTTCATCCTCCCTCCAACCATGCACTCTTCCTCCTCTTCTATGGTCTCCGAATTCCCTCGGCCTTTTGCAGAGAGGCCACCGCGTCTGGCAAAGTACCGTGGTCCACCGCAGTTGTAGCAGAGTTTGCGGGTGAGGATTGGTCTCGAATGCTGGCGAATGCGATTGCAAAGGCCCATGCCTCCTTTGGAACGTGACCTTGGGGCATCGATACAATGTTGCCATATTGCTACGGTGTGGGTACATGAGAGGTGATCGACGGGTAGTATTACACACATATTCAATGTAACGTAGGGGAGCACCGCCAAGTGTGAGAAAGGTTCGCCTATTAGGTAGTGGTGAAAGAGAAAGCAAACTGCTTATTAGAGTGGTAAGTCGTTCGTGGGGCTGGGTGTGAATATGGGTCTAAGGTGGAGGGTGCAGATAGTTCTTATTGATGTGGATGATGAGAGCCACAAGGCAGGGTAGTAGGGCTATTCTCCGTGATGGGATGGATGCCGTAGGGATGCCGTAGCGCGAACGTGGAAACGGACTTTGTGAAACTAAGACCGGTAGGCCTGCAATAGTTCGGGACGTGCACCGAGGTAATGACGATGGGTGCAAAGAAGAAGGAGAGGGCCGGTGAATGAGAAGGAACGTAAAGAATCGATAACTGTGCAATGTGCAGACTACGTCAAAGGATCGCGGCGAGTAATGAAACCAGTTCGCTTAGCTTGCCTCTACCTACATAATCACCAGATCTCACCTGTCAGATCTCTAGATCTGGGGTGCTGGTGTTGGTGTTCACTAGCTCAGCCATCGGAAATCGGATCCGGCGACCAAGGTACTAGCGCCGGGTTCTAAGAATTGCATAGCACAGCATCCACCACATGGTCAGCGTTTCCCCCGCCGTTTGATAGATAGACCTCCTCAAGACGCTTGTCTGCCCTCGGGTCGCTTGCGCGTTAGCGCTGTTGGCTTCGCGGGAATCTGCGTATAGCAATACCGCGCCTTAGCGACTCCGTGCCACGATCCTACCTGCGAATGCGAAGAGGGCTAGATAACGCCTATAAGCCACTCGCGAAGTTCCCGTATTCAGCCTGGCTTGCTGGAAAAAGTAGGCGTTGATATGTCCGCTCAGAAAACTTCCATCTCCTCCGTCACCCTTTTCCCAAACCAGTCCACCAGCTCATCGCCGCCCTCACCCTTGTCCTTGAAGAAGTCCGTCATTCGCAGATCATTGGTATCGCCATCGTCCACAGGCCATTCGACTTTGATTTCAGGATTCTTGTTCTCGAGCAGCTCCTTGGCTGTTCCCCAGGAAAAGCGACACTCGTTCCCCCATCCGAACACAGGGTCCATGTTCGCCTTCAACCACGTCGAAGTCCGCACATCGGAAGGATAGCCCGAGCCCCACGCAATCACCTTTTGCGCGTCTGCGTCTGCGCTCGTCGCGGCTGCTTGATAGGGTTCGTAGCACACATCAAGGGCGGCGTCGCGGGTGACCTTGGCGCAGACGGACGCAGCACTGACAGAGGGGTATAGACTGTCGGCCTTCTTGGCCACGGTAATGCGCACAGTCGGCCATATCCTCTCCAGCTTCCTCTGGTAGATATCGGGCCGCCCGATGGTGTCGATGTAGATGTCCGTCACATTGACCCCGCGCGCTATCACCTCTTTGATAAGGTCGATGGTGGCGTCCATGGCTTGCTGGTTGAGATTGTACTGGGCGGGCTGCAGCATGTGGGCTCCAATGTCACGCGCAGACATCATACGCACGGCCCAGCCGCAGGAGGTGTAGAGGTCGGTGTCTGGCGTGCAGAGCTTGCGCATGAGGTTGGAGCGGACTTCGGGGGTGAGGACCTTGGAGTCGTCAAAGTGGTGCGTGTCTGCAAGCAGGGACGTATGCAACGAGAGGGGCAGGTAGAAGAGCCCGTAGACCATGGGGCCTGCAACAGTCAGCTCACGATCCAGTTGAGGCGTTCATGCGAGGTTGCTTGAACATACCTAAGACGGGCCCACGTCCGGCTTCATCAACACCCAAGACACACTCTGTCCCCATGTCCTCCTTGATCAGCGTTGGAATGGGCGAGAAATGGCTATACGATTTGCCAGAAAGCACGTCGGACTTCCAAACTGATGGCGCCAGATACACGTCGGATGCCGGGGTTTCGAGCTCAATCTCCTGCGTGTCCATCTGCACATCGTCCAAGGTTTCTGCCATGTTGATGTTTGACAGTGGGAAAGAGGAAGGCGCGGGCGGTTGAAGTTTCGATATGGGTCAGTTGCGAGAAATACAAAGTGCTTCTGTGAGACGCGTCGAGGTTCGCGACACGCGCATGCCGCTTTTTGCCGAGCCATTCATTTCTTGGCAAAACGCGGGAACTCGCATGCAGTTTTCCACGATGATTGCTGAAACATACCAGATCAAGAAACTCGCTCCTGCACGACCAATTTGCGTCACGATGTTGCTCCACATAACGATGCACACGTCAGCAGAGGTGCTTGAAGCTAATGTATACTGGAGTCTTAGTGCAGAAACCCATGTATACGAACGCAGAGAGACGGATAGAAACCCTTATGTCTGATGGAAGCGTCGAAAGACTTGAATGCATACAGGAGGCTACCTGCCAACTGAGAACGGAAAGTATATAGAGAAAGGTGAAGCAATTGCAAAGATTACCATATGCGGCTAGCGCGTGCTCCACTCCCTGACCCTCAGTCACCCTCCCACACCATCACCGTGTTTTTCGATTCTTCTCAAATTCAATCTTATATCTCTCAACTTCTATAAACACTCATAAAACATGCCAAGAAGACGCCTCGAACCCCAAGTCCTAATAGAAGCGGCTGCCGAGGTCCCGCGTTATCTGACAGGCTATATACGAGTTCCTGTTCCCCTCCTAGGATGCATCGGATCCGCACAGCTACAATAATAAGCTAACTTCCCCGGATTTTGAACTCGTCTTTCCACATCTCCATACTTCATTATCAATATTTTTATTTCTTAAATCTGCTCTAAGTCTTCTCCTCATTCCACAATGGCACTCGCTGTCCGCCATCTCACAACCCTCCTCTCCCATTCCATCTCCTACATAGCCCTAAACCCTATCCTTACAGGCTCCCTTCTGTGGGTGCTTACGCAAGGTCCCGTCTCCCTACGCGCACGTCTCCTCTCCCGCTTCCAAACCCTTCGTGATCCCCTGCGTCAAGCTCAAATTATACGAACTCTTAAATGGCTCCTCGCAATCGGCCTAACAAAGAATATCAACACCCAACTCAACAAACTCGCCCTCAATTCATGGCGAATGAAGAGTGAGAAGGCAAGGTGGCAATGGGACAAAGAGATAGCAGTAGTAACAGGCGGCTGTAGCGGGATCGGTGCCCTCGTGGCCAAACGCCTGGTGCAGAAGGGCGTGAGGGTTGCAATTTTGGATATACAGCAACTCCCCACCAGCCTCCAAGGCTACGCAAACGTCAAGTTCTTCGCCTGCGATATTACGGACCCTTCTGCTGTCTATTCGACCGCAGACCGGATTCGCACAACCCTCGGCGCGCCATCTATCTTGATAAACAACGCCGGCATCGCAAGAGCGCATTCAATACTTGATACGGATGACGAATGGCTGAAAAAAATCTATGGCGTAAATCTGCTGAGCAATTACTACACCGTGAAAGCCTTTCTACCCTCCATGATTACCGCCAACAAAGGCCACATCATCACCGTGGCCAGTACCGCCTCCTTCTCAGGCATCGGCCTCATGGTCGACTACTGCTCCACAAAAGCGGGCGTTTTGTCCTTCCACGAGGGGCTGAACCAAGAGCTCAAGCATCGTTATAACGCCCCCTCCATCCTCACAACATCTATCCACCCGAACTGGGTCCGCACACCGTTGATCGAGCCCTTTGAGAAGGCGATTAGAGCGGCGGGAAGTCCGATCCTGGAGACGGGGGACGTAGCGGATGCTATTGTGGCGCAGATTGTAAGATGTGAGGGGGCTCAAGTGTTCTTGCCTAATAGTGCGGCGAGGACTAGTTGGTTGAGGGCGATTCCGAATTGGGCGCAGGAAAGTGTTAGGAGTGGGGTTAGTAAACCTATTGAGAGTTGTACGCCGAAGGGGAACGTGTGATAATCATACAATCGATCATACGCCTGTTGTACGAGCAATGGAATGGTTTTGTATATCCCTTTTATACGTTTTGTGGGACTATTGAGCAAGCTTTAGCCGTCTGGGGGGAATGGATATGAGATGAATTTTTCTGATCAAACCCTTCTTCCGAGGCCACAAGAAGCATGGTGAAATTTGAAGCCAAAAAGTCAAACTATGTCAACACTCTCGCCCAACTCTCGGTGATCTTCCTCCCATCGAATCCAACCCCTGTGATCTTCACCCCTAATGTCTTCCCCTCACCTAATCTTTCCCACAAAGCCTCGCCGATGATGTACTCCAACGCATATGCCCTCCCCAATTGAAGCTCATCAACCTCTACCACAAAATACGAAAATGGGCCTGTAACCGCACTAAACGGAATGCCGTTGTTTACACTTTCATCAGTTCGCTCGGAGTTATACGTCCAGCACAGCCTCTTATGCCTCATCCCCCCCTCCCTTCCCCCTTCAATGCGGATGCTGTCAATATTATATGCGATAGAGGCAGAACTTATAGGAGCGATGCATATTTCTTTGACCTCAGCAACCCTTACAACCTCTTCTGAAAAGGCCAGCGCATCAAGATGAAATCCGATTTCGTCTATCCTGCCAACCTGCAACGTCTGGATCGTTTCAATGACATCCCTTCCTGGTCGGTTGATCCTAAAAAATCTCACGCCACTAACACCATCGCTGCATTTGATGTAGAAAGCGGGAACTACCTGGACTGCAGGATCATCTAGGAGGAAATTGAATACAATACGTAGACGCAGGGGTTTTGTGGTCGTGATGTTGAGTTTGAAGAGGGGAAGGTATCGATCGTACATTTGGGGGTTGTCTGAGTCATTGTCGATAGTGTCATGATGTAATTTAGGGCTCAAAGGTATCAGACTTCGTGCTTCAATGACTAGCTGAGTCGATCCAGGCAAATCTTCTAGACGCATGGAGAGTGTGTTGATCGAGCATCCGATATCAATTTTTGAGCAGCTAGTATTATTCATGTGTGGTAGTAGCGACTGTGAGGCAACCTGGGAGTGGAGTGCTTCTCCACCCCAAAGATGGTTCTGTTCGTTTTTGTGACGACCAAAAGCTCTGGAGAAGTCGGTGTAGAAGAAACTTGATGAGCCAGCGGGAAATTCCCGAGCTGACCGTGTGATAGGGTATCCTCGATTTGATGGGTGTTTCACACTAGCATTGCCGCAAGCACAATTTACATTCGCAGGGAGAGAAGTCCCATCCCACATGACCTTTTCGAGTGCACGACCATGGCCAGGGAAATGCTCAAAACTCCATGCTGGCGCAAAGATACCGACAGAAAGCCCTATCTCAGCGAGCTTGGTGACTGCGTGGCCCGTTTTCGTTCCGCCACCGCCGTATGTGGTTCGGGGATGGGTTATTGAGGTGGCGTTCTGAGCCCATACGTCGACACCGAAGTAGACGCAGTCTGGGGGTATTGAGTTCGGTAGTGCGAGTTCCTTCGAGCTCAGAGCGTTGGATTCGGTCCAGCAGTAGTTTGTGAGGACACTTCTGCAGGCTCTACTAAAGAGGAGGTTTAAGGGGTTTAGGGAATTTTGGTAGGAGACTTTGTTGCTGGTAGTGAGGGCGTCGTACCTGCTTGAAGTAAGAAGATTTTTGAACTGATGAATTACGAACGAAGGAAATAATCCGTATTACTGACCAAATAACCTTCTTGTCCACTCCAAGATCATCTCTCAGTTGGTGGAGGAACTTTTCTAGCACGAGAGGATCCCAGATTTCTTTGGCAAACGGCTTCTCGATGTTCACAAGCCAGCCATCGAATCCATAGTGTTTTGCAATATCGGACAGCTTCTTTGCTATTGGAAAGGTAATAATACCATCCACTGTATTACAGTGGAGTATTCGCTCTGTGTCTTTCGTTTGCGGTTCGACTAGGAAAGTGCCCAGTACCTTTACCCCATTCCTATGTAAAGAATTCGTCCACGACGGAGGGGGCACACAAACAAGTTTGTGCGAGAAATACACGAAGGTATCCACAAACTGGAGGTATTCACAATAGTACCTCTCCTCGTCCACTCCAGAGCCCTGAGCACTCTCGTAGTCATGATAGTTGCCTGAATAATCGTGACACAAGAGGACGTTTGCCCTCTTTCCAATTGCTTCAACTACTTGGGGCCGCTTTAGTAGAGGAATGTTTGATCTAAGGATGGGATCTGCTTCGGTTGGTGTCCAGTATTCTAGCTGATCAAATGCGTCGAAGTATGTAAAGCCCTTGAGCTGGTCTGATGCACGTTGCTGTTCTCGTTCTTCTGGCGTTGGTCCTGTGTCTGGAGAGGGAAACATGTGACGGTATCCGTCTCGGATGGGCCGTAAAATGTCTTTCCAGCCGAGAGATTCCATCGTGTACCTCGTTTCTCCCGGTTGGATCGAATATCGATGTTTCTGCCTGCTCACCAGATTTTACTAGTTCTGCTAGGACTTCTTTATTCTTCTGCATGTCATCCTTTTTCGGGTACAAAGCATTCCATGCAGTCAATTGGTACACGTGAGCATATTCAAGCCAAATCGAAGACAAGGTCGAAAACTAGGAGAGGTGAGGGAGTGACATCGGGGAAAGGTCGCGGTTCGCGATTGACAGGGGTTTAGCGGCTTGGCATCGATGTAAGGATGTGGTCAGCCTTGTAGCTCCCAACGTGTCTTTTCTGTTGCGCCTCAAATCTATCCAATTCACGACACCAACACTTGATCTCCCTCACGCTCCTTTTTCGCACTGCAACCGCGGTGCATCACGACCTCTCTACCATGACGATGAACATTTTCCGCCTCCTGGGTATGCCCACGTTGTTGCGCCTTACCCTTCGATGCGCGCGCTGACCCGGCTTCTAGGGGATCTCTCCCATCTGGCGTCCATTCTGATTTTGCTGCACAAAATGAGGACGTCGAGTGTACGAAACCCCGCGCAATTCCGTTCACGCCCACCTAACTCCTTTAGTCTGCCAATGGCATCTCGTTCAAATCGCAGTTCCTCTACCTCATTGTCTACATCACGCGTTATGTCGACCTGCTGTGGACTTTCTACCAGCTCCCGAAGCTGTACCTCACAGTCTTCAAGATCATCTTCCTCATCACCTCCGCCTACACTGTCTACCTCATGCTCAACGACTACCGCCCTACCCACGACCCGAACCTCGACACGTTCAAGGTGCAGTACCTGCTGGGCGCGAGCGCGGTGCTGGCTGTTATGTTTCCATATCACTATACGTTTCCGGAGGTAACAACACATTACGGAAGACCGAACACGTGGAGAAGCTAACAATGCTAGATTCTCTGGGCCTTCTCCATCTGGCTTGAGTCGGTCGCGATTCTGCCGCAGCTGTTCATGCTGCAGCGGACAGGTGAGGCAGAGACAATTACTACGCACTACCTCTTCGCACTAGGAATATACAGGGCGCTGTACATCCCTAATTGGATCTACAGGTGGTACTTTGTCGAGACCCCTGTGTTTTGGGACCCAATTTCTGTTATCGCTGGAATTATACAGACGATTCTGTACTCTGATTTCTTCTGGATCTACTACACCAAGTAAGGAACATCGCTTTATTTCGGAAGATTGAAGAGAGCTAACACAAGGATAGGGTCGTCCAGGGAAAGAAGTTCAACCTGCCAGTATAGGCGCGTCTGCAACATGTACTTGGAGTTTCATTCGATGGAGCTCTGACTTCCAGTTGAATCCTTTTCTTGTATCATATAACGAGCATCACCCTCGTCAATTGCGAACCCGATGCTTATGGGAAAGAATGGCGTTTTTGGTGGCATGCTCCCCTTCAGCATCAGGCTAACGGATAGACTGACATTTAACGTTCCGATCACGGCGGTTGGCGCCTGTTCCACCGATTTGACGGGAAAAGTATGTCGTAGGTATGGATATACCAGATTGGAGTTGATGTACCATCGTAGGAAATATAAGAATATTCATTTCACGTTTCTCGATGTCATTACACATTCCCATTCACTTCCTGCTATTTGATCTCACACCATGTTTGATTCTCATGCAAGAGCGAAAGATGTTACTTAATGCCAAGTAAGAGCTATAGGCCCAGTCCCTTCATAACCTAGCTGGTACCAACTCTTGGCACATAAAACCATCAAACCTCTCTGACTTTCTTGTTTCTTCCTTCCTCCATAATACGTTTCCGTAACAATGGACGACTTTACCAGATGATAACTACAAGACGGCTCCGAAGCCACCAGACTCGTCGGGCCCCACATCCCACCCGCCCGATCCATTGCGCACGGCGGTTGTAGGCGCAGGTTGGCCGTAATAAATTTGTTGAGACGTACAGTCTTTGATGCCTGAGGTGACATCTCTTGTAACATCACCTGAAAAGCAATTATATGGCGCTAATGCAGATGAGTCTCAAGATGCTCGCAAGAAACAACCTTATGGCGCTTACACTGAACAGTCTTCCGATGCTCGCAAATAGCAGCCCCATGGTGCCGAAGCTGAGCAATCCGACAACGCTCACGTTAAGACAGACAATATCATTCGCGCCAAAGAGCCGCAAGTGAGCCTCGCTAAAGAATATTGAAGAATGAGGAGAAGCGCGTGTTCGAAGCTCGACGCAGCGCCTTTGAGGGCAAGCGCGAAGAGTTTGAACAATACCAAAAGCGCAATCAGTCTCACCAAGGCTAAGGAAGTATGGGCCTGATGGATTAGTTGACTAGTTATATTTTCGGCACAATAAGCAAGAGAATTCTACTCCAAACATCGTGTCTATTGCATCATGAATGCTCATGTAACGATCTCTGTGTAGTTCCAGCTGTAAGTTCTGAAATATGAAAGATAGAAGCAGGAAAGTAATTGGAGCCGCTGGAAACACAGTTCTTCAAATGGTGGAAGGAAAAACGAGGTTGGATTTGTCTCTTATACTAAGCAATTGAGTATTCTCACCATAACGCTTGATGAGGTAGATTTTGAAACTTTCAAGTTCGAACCAGATTCATTAGTATTTCTACCAATTGGACTCAGCCCGTAATTCATCTCCGCATCTATCCCTGTTCAATTCGGTTTCGTTTTTATGTCTCTTTTCACGCAGTTAATCTTCATGCGACTTCGATCATCAGTAAAAATTCCTAGTTGGATTCTCTCCCCTTTCGTAATCCCGTAATCCCACAAATTATTCAATTTCATTTTCCTCTACCTCAATAGGCTAATCTATTACGAAATCCCACTGTACCACCTTCCCAGATAAGCATTCACCGATTCCCGCTCTTGGCATCGGTCTCGGCACCGATCTTGGCACCATCGTAATTGCACTCCTCCGTCCTCGTCCTGCACCCAATCGTCATTTCTTGACGCCACCTTTCCAAGAATCGCTCATGAACCAAGCATCAACAAGACCTCTTATCACGCACGGCTAAAGCGGGAACCCTCTTATATCTAACCAGGATGTGGGCAGCAATCAATTGGTGGGTTGCCAGGAACCGGGAATGAAGAGGACTGTTCCTACGATGCTAGACAAGGGGGCTAGGGATTTCTATTTTGCGATCTGGAAAATGCAGGTGGATAGTGATACAGGAAGTACATTTGGAGGCGTCGCGTTGTGTCTGTGCAATGTGTGTACAGTGTACGCTAAGTGCGATAGTGGTGGGGTGCTACTGGGGCAGCAAACTTATATAGATTGCACACCCAATGCCATTGAATTTTTTTGGCATCCTTTCACTTTTTGTCTTTGAGTTCTGCAATTGAGTTTATAGTCATGCTCGACACCATCAAGACCACATTAGCAATTGGCGTGCTGTCTGCTTCGGTATCAGCTCGTCTTTTTGACCCGCAACAATATGGTAATGGTAGCCATACTAATGCGACGTGTTTATACAAGCCGCTTGTAAACTCTGTAAGTCCCGTCCGCCCTCCTTTGACAAGCACAATAATTCGGAAGCGTAGTTTAGCTAAATATCCATATATGTACTAACACTTCCCAGACGGCCCTCCAAGCATCTATAAAAGCCCCCGCCCTCATCAATGGATCACAAACACTCCTAAACTTCGCCTACTCCTTTCCTGACCGCAATCGACTCATGGGAGGAGGTGGACACAACGCAACAGTCGATTACCTTGTGGCTCAGTTGTCTGCACTTGATGGCTACTACACCGTCGAAACCCAAGCTTTCTCGGCCTGGGTTCATGCAGGTGCCCAGTATAGCCTTCTTATTAACGGTGCGAACACAAGTGCGGGTGTGTTTGATTTTACTGCCTCCGGCAATGTCTCCGGTCCAATTGTTGTGGTACCAAATGGAGGCTGCGAATTGGTATATCTTCCTATTAATTCCCCCTTCCGCTACCCTTTTCCTATCTCGAAGGCACACAGTGTCACGGCATGACTAAAAAAAGCAGACCGACTATCCCGATCTCGCATCCTCCATTGCCTTGATAAAGCGCGGGTCCTGCGAGTTTGGATTGAAGAGTGCGTACGCAGGAGTTTCTGGGGCCATTGGGGCTTTGATCTACGACAATATTGCTGCCGTTGGTCCTCTTACTGGTACCCTTGGTGTACCTGGTCGTCCTGAGGGAGACTATATCCCTACTCTTGGTCTGTCCCTCGATCAAGGCACTGCGTTGGCAACCTCCATCGATGCTGGCACACCAGCGACCGCAAGTTTGAATGTTGTGTCTCACGACGAGTATAGGGTTACACATAATGTCCTTGCTACCTCAAACTGCGGCGCAAAGAATACGACGTTGATGCTAGGCGCACATACCGATTCCGTAGCCGCAGGCCCAGGAATTAATGACGATGGATCTGGCACAATCGGAATTCTAGAGGTTGCTAAGCAGTTATCAAAATACCGCATCAACAACGCTGTTCGTTTCGGGTTCTGGTCCGGCGAAGAAGAGGGAGATATCGGTTCGAACTTCTACGTCGATAGCTTGGATGCTGGGGAGAAGGAGAGCATTCGTGCGTATTTGAATTTCGACATGATCGCTTCACCAAACTTTATTCACGCAATCTACGACGGGGATGGGTCTTCTTTTAACCTCTCTGGACCAGCAGGGAGTGGCGAAATTGAAAAGTTCTTCGAGGACTACTTCGTCAGAGCCGGCGAGAACTTCACCGCTACAGAATTCGATGGACGATCCGATTACGCACCATTCATCGATGTTGGAATCCCAGCTGGAGGTTCCTTTACCGGAGCCGAGCAGATCAAGACGGAGGAGGAAGAGATAATGTTTGGTGGTGTTGCTGGAGAGCCGACTGATGCCAATTATCATGGGGCTGGG
The DNA here is from genome assembly GCA_014905255.1 of Herpotrichia juniperi. Classification (NCBI taxonomy): domain Eukaryota; kingdom Fungi; phylum Ascomycota; class Dothideomycetes; order Pleosporales; family Melanommataceae; genus Herpotrichia; species Herpotrichia juniperi. Next base: position 168,636 of record BLYF01000033.1, on the reverse strand, counting down.
GATACGGTTGATAATCTCGATGTGGGAACGTTTGAGTTGCATGCGAAGGGTATTGCGGCTGCGGTTGCCGAGTACACTACCACTTTTGAGAGCTTGCCACCGAAGAGTTTGGCAAAGAGGGGGTTGGCGAAGGGTGTGGGACGGAGAAGGAAAGCTAGTAAGAAGGGGAGGAAGACTGCGATGTGAGAATGGGGAGTATGAGACTGAAAGTGGATTGATTGCTGCCCGTGGAGAGTGTAGATGTCATCGAATCCACTTTGTGATCATGCGAGATGCCTTAGGTCATGTTGCCTTAGCCTTTCAATTGTCCTAAAGACAATTAGACGAATAGATGTCAGGCTGGTAGTGACGAAGAAGTGGATACAAGGACGTTAGTACTTTGACATACTACTGATACCTGCGCTCAACGAGTGCCATCAAGCCAGTGAAAGATTCAGAAGGCGCGGGCTAAAAGGCAGGGTCCTAGACCCGAACCGTTGTTCGAACTACCGGTACTCCTCAAGACCCACAAAGAAATTCCGTCACTTTCGAGACCTCAAAATAAGGTTGCGTTCCTCGCGTACGCAGGTGCGGTCGCGCACAGGCACCATTCCCAATAAAGCTTTCGATCTATGGCTGCACTGGATTCGCGTAGCAAAGCACGGCCACAATGATATTGAGTATGCTGAGACATCAGATTTGAGGGACGTTGTTCGTCCCATGGCATATCCAGCAGACTTCCTACTCGTATTGACTCATCTTGCCCTTCTCTTGTGACCTGTCAATCATTCTGGACATGAGAGCTTCTTAGTTTGGAGGGCTATTGGATCAAAACTCTGCTGATTGAGAACGAAGCTGTTGTGATGTCGGTAGACGTGGAAATATCTGCCAACGCACATTCGTAGTAGGCTGGAGAGGTCCCTGTGAACATCTTCAAGCATGTATGTGCTGTCACTGGTAGCGTGCATACGCTTCCGCGTTGTCCATGCTGGTACCGAGCAGTTGGAATTGAAGTGCATGCGTGTCTGTTCTTGGGAGGATGAACTGTTGTTGTGCGAGCTGGCAGGGCTGTGGGCAGTTTGCCATGGCTACTGGACTGGGTAACTGTCTTAGGGCCGAAATGTGGGGTAGATGGTCTCAAGCCACATTCTGAAAACAGGAGGAACTGCTCCATCATGCCTAGGAGAGCGGGTAAGATGCCTACCGATGGTATAGCTTTCCACTGTCTAAGTTGCTCTGCTCCTCGCCCTGTGTCGCTCCCACATCCCATACGAGGCCAAAACGCCAGGGCTGTGTTGATGGTTGCAAGTGCGGGGAATGGTGTCAATTCTGAAACGCGGCTTGCTATCGACACACCCGCGCCTAAGCTGGATCGGGGCTAGTGCTCCCGTTTCAAGAGGCGGTGTAGAATTACACGTTCTCTAGACCGTATCGATATCACCATGCAGCAGCGTCGCTCGTCTATACCAAGCTGCGAAATGTCAGTGCGGGCTGCTGCTGCTGCTCCCGCACGCACGCATGGCGAACAGTCTGGGGGAACGTTCAAGAAGCACGGGGAAGGAGCGGGAAGGGGCTTGTGGAACGCTGATGCGGCGAGACGTTGAGATGCGATGAGGGTCCAACGACGGAAGAGACGAGGTACGGTGGTACTGCAGTGCACTTGGGCTCGCCGCCACCACTCTATAACTTGGCCGCGACTCGCGAGAGTTGAAATCCTAGCTGTGCGGCACGGGTCTGCTTTGCATCGGCATTTTAGAAAGAGGCCCGCCGATGGCCGTGGCAAGGAGTGAAGCGTGTGAAGTGTGCCCCTCGTTGCCCTCTGTGCCTCTGTGCCTCTAGCTAGACGTGACGATCTGTGCGCGCTGCGATTGGGGAATGATGAGCCTGTGGTCTGACTTCAGCCTCGTCAACGCGCCGTTCTCCAGGCCAGCCATTGTCCACTAAGAGATTTCCTGTGTGTGGTCCAGAAAGACCGACGAGGCGTAGGTTGAGAGGACTTCCAGCAGCAGCGGTAGCCGCGCGCACACAGACGGGGCAGGTTGGAGAAGGTAGAACGACACATGCCCCAGGTAGCGCTGCTGCAAGCGACAATGAGGTGGGAGACCAGAGGTACTTTTATGCTGCAACGCAAACAATTGCGTGCCTGGGGCGTCTGGTCGGTTCGTCTGTCCGGGTCACAGGCATAGCAGGGCGCCAATATATGCCCAAGGTCGTCGTCGACGACATGTGTAGACTCGACCTACCTGTTGAATACGGTGGCTTGCATCAAGCCTAGTCGGGTTCTCGTCGTTTAAGAAGAATCAGGGTCCTGCGGCCGCTGTGTTTCCGTCACTGCACTCTTCGGCACGGCACTCGTACTTGTACTGTAGACTGTACATTCACCACCACGCCGCTGCTGGCGTCGTCCGGCCTCAGTTTCTTATTGCCGTCTGTCCTTTCTGAGTGCCAGCTGGGGAAGGAACACGTGCCACGCGCTAGACCATCGCTCACACCCGTGCACTATTCGATTCCTGAACCGCGAACCACCACCACCGCCCACGTCCGAGTCTGATCGTAGCACCAAGGCCACCAGGGCACCCGCCCGTGTACAATTCTGTATGTATAGCGTCCTGTCTTCTCAAGTCTGCTGCATCATGTATGCTGTGAGCTATGCGTTCGCGCGCCGGCACACCTACCAGCTCCTTTCGACTCCCCACATACACCGCCCACCCTTCACCCCTTGCCCGCCCTTCTCTACGTGCTTGGGACAAAAGCAAGCTGACTGGATCATGGCAGTGTATTTCTAGCACTTATGGCCTACCCTTCGAACATGGGAGAGCGCGGCGCTCTCAAGTCCCCCCGCGATGCTGGAGAGCCAGCGTTCGCCTCCATCACCAGTCCCCTCCGCAGCGCCCACGGCCAGATGCCCTCGCAAGACGCCCGCGCTCCTCACCTTCACCGTCGCTTCACCACGAACAACATGCCCACCGTCAACACACCATTGTCGCCCATTGGCCAACAGCGCAGACAGGCCGCCGAGCCGACCGAGTTCACCACAGCAGTAAGCAGCAACTTCCTTCATTGTAGAACCGGGGCGCAGACCTTGTCTGCTTGTCCAAGTCAGAAAACCCTTGCTCGTCTTGTGGTCCTTATTTGCGCGCTGAGCGGCTAGCAAGCGTTGGCGTTTCCTCGTATTCCCCTGTGACGATGATTTTTGTTACTATCGTGGTCTAAATTACAAAACCCTGAGTGAATAAGAGTTGTGCTGACGCCCCGACCAATAGACGTATCATAAGCTTCAAGTGGTAAGAAAGTCTCCTTCACCCCGGTTTTTTTTTTTCAAGTCACCGCATTTTTTTCAATACGTACAAAATCAAGTAAAGGCAGAGCTGGCGCTGTTGCCCGGCGAGATCTCTCCACGGCGACGCGACTCCCGAGTTGATAAACACCTGCCTTCTCCCTCCTCTCTCCCTCCCTCTCTCACTCTCTCTCTACCCCACCAACAACTCAAACTCTACCCACTCAATTGCTACAACCACTATTGTATTATCTGTCTCGACGAGCTTCGAGCTTTCCAGATATACCCCACCATCTTTTCTCATTTCTACTCACATCTGCAACTCTCACGCGCACATTGCGTTTCGTCAACTCTCGCGCTTGAAGGACTGCGTTCTGACAGCCTTTAGCTCGAAAAAAAGAAGCTTGAGTACGAATATTTGAAGGAGCAGAAACGACGTTTCGAAGCCGAGATGGAGCTTATTGATTTACAGTCTCGACGCGAGGAAGAAGAGATACACCGTCTCTCCTCCGACATCCAGTACGGCAAACATAGCCAGCCCACTACCCCGCCAGAGTACAGCGATAGCAACGGTTTTCCAACTGCTCTCTCCCGACCCAACCGCTTCAGCATGTCCAGCATTACCCCGGGCATGAGTACTCCTCGCGGCAGCCGCTCAGGCTCGCATGTCACCTCTCCACCATCCTCGACTCACGGCACTCAAGGCGCAGCCAATGGGTACTTGCCTTCCAAGTCCATGCCTGGCTCTCGCCGCAACTCTGACGAGGAGGGTGACGAATTCGAGCATGACGAGTTCGCTCCCATGAGTCCCGTCTATCGCAAGTAAGCGAAAGCTCCCTCCCTTCTCTTTCTCCCACACACACCTTAAAATTCCAGCCCCAAGTTTGGTCCTGCTCCTGCAGGCGACCTTTGCGGTTACACAAACACAAGCCCCGCAATCTCCCACGCGTTTCTCCTGCATTCCTTCTACTTCAGCGCGTCAGACAGTTTTGAACTAACTCAAACAGCGTCAATCGCATGTCAATGCCCGTCACCAACCTGGATCTCCGTGGCCGCGACGATCTCCCTGATCTCGCGTCTGTCCTTGGGCACATCAACACTGCTGCTTACCTCTTCGGTGACGAGGAGAAGCAGCAAAACCCGGCCGCCTCCCCGGATGTCAAGTCTTATCTTCAGATGAACACCACGGACGACAAGTTCCCCATTCTAGTTCGTCGTGACACCAACGGCAACGGCTCCATGCAGCTCTCTGCCTCCTCCGCGGCCCTTGATCTGGCTCTTTCTCAGTCCCCTGGTCCTGAGGGTCAGACCAATGGCTGGACTGGATACCGCCACCGCCAAGCACAGCAATCACTACCCAACAACACGCTGCGCAAGCAGTCCCAAGCGGAGGAGTACGACCCCGGTCAATTCAACAATACCGTCGAGACAACCCCCACTAAGAATATGGCCAACAACCGCCGCTCAGTTGAATTCAACTTCGGCGCCTTCAGCCCAGAGTCAAAGCGGTCTAGCTACCACGCTAGCCCAAATGGCATGCCAAAGCTGCAACAGTCCTATTCAACCAATGACGTTCCGACTCTGAAGAACGCCAATGGAGTGAATGGCGTGAATACTAATGGTGCTTTCAATAATCGTGCCGAGCAGCACCTTCACAACCACAACGCCAGCCTGGGCCGCATCCCACCGAACGGTGTCTCAAACAACCGTCACAGCCGTGAATTGTCTAATGGTCAGGACTACTATCGCTCTGCCCAGTCTGGTCTCCACGCTAGCGCTGCTCCCTTCGGTCCCACTATGACTTCTGCAACCTCCGTCAACGGTTCCATCGCTGGCACAGTTGGATCACCAACTATGTCGCAGTACTCCACGAGCACTGCGCCATATTACGGATATGGTATGTCGATGTTGAACAATGCCATGAACAGCCTTTCGGTAGGAGGACCACAGTATGGTGCACCGCCCGCCTATAACCCAAATGGTTACCAGGGAGTTCCGGGTGTTCAATACGGCGCCTACAATCCCTATGCCGCTTATGGTCCCCAAGCTCGCGTCCAGGACAGCCAGGCTCGTGTCATCCAAAGCCGTCGTCTGCAAAACGGTACGTGTCATCTTCATACTACCGAGGGCCGAATGCTAACTAAGACAGAAGATGCTAATCGCTTCATGAACTACGACTTGAAGACGATGCCGCGCGAGGAGATTTATACCTTGTGTAAGGATCAGCACGGCTGCCGCTTCTTGCAGAAGAAGCTCGAGGAGCGCAACACAGAATATTTGCAGATCATCTTCGACGAGACTGCTCCCCATGTCGTAGAGCTGATGACTGGTAAAGTCTTCCCTCATTTTGTTTTAGTGCCAAGTCTAACCTTTTTCAAGATCCATTTGGGAACTACCTCTGCCAGAAGCTTCTTGAGTATACCAATCACGAGCAGCGCAACACTCTCGTCCGCAATGCTGCCCCATATTTGGTCCAGATTGCCCTCAACCAGCACGGAACTCGCGCTCTGCAGAAGATGATTGAATTTATCTCAACACCCGAGCAGGTTAGTGATGTGACGTTGAAGCGCGAGTACTCAATTGCTAACAGTCACAGATCCAGATGATCATCGAAGCTTTCTCCGGTCAAGTCGTTGACCTTATCCAGGACCTGAACGGCAACCACGTCATCCAGAAGTGCTTGAACCACCTTAAGTCTGAAGATGCTCAGTTCATCTTCGATGCTGTTGGCCAACACTGCATCACCGTTGGCACCCACCGCCATGGTTGTTGTGTGCTTCAGCGTTGCATCGACCATGCGTCTGGCTTCCAGAAGGTCCAGCTGATTCGCCAGATCACCGCGAATAGTTTCCACCTGGTTCAGGATCCCTTTGGCAACTATGTCGTCCAGTACATTCTTGATCTCAACGATCCGAGCTTCACCAACCCTCTGTGCATCGGTTTCACTGGCAAGGTCAACGAGCTTTCCAGACAGAAGTTTAGCTCCAATGTCATTGAGAAGTGCATCCGCTGCGCTGACCCGGCCACCAAAGCCATTATGATCGAGGAGCTCCTAGATGCGAACGAGCTTGAAAAGCTGATGCGCGACTCTTATGGCAACTACGTCATTCAGACTGCCCTCGAGTTCGCTCCACCGGAATTGTGCTTGCATCTGATCGAGAGCATGCGCCCTATCCTGCCTGCCATCCGCCAGACGCCCTATGGTCGTCGTATTCAGAGCAAGGTTCAGGAGCGTGAGTCCCGCCTCGCTGCCTTTACTGGTCGCACCTCAGGCCACGTCTCTCCGCATACAATGTCAGCAGCTCAGTCTCCCGAGCAGGGCATCGCATACACTGGTCAGCTCCCCGGGTCGTCGGGATATCAGGCCCCTCCCATGTACACTGCCGTTGCCAATACCTATGGTAACAACATCGCTTCTCCGCAGCCGCACCGCATGAGTAATCCACCTCTCCCGAGCCATCTTCAAAACCATGTACAAAACCCAGCATATGCTCAATACGGTGTCGCTCAGCCTGCAAGCATGGGAAACTTTTTCTGAGCTTTGACAAGCTGATGGTCTTTGACGACATTATGAACTGACGAATCACGGCTGCCCTCGCTCATATACGTATGATGGAACGCCTTATCCCTATATTTATTCATACCAGTTGTCACTCTCAATCATTAACGCTGGTGTTGGGTGGCTATTTCTTCGAGGAGCAATCTATTTCCTACATCTTTCGATCTTGCTTACGCCTTCCTTCATCTGGATTGTTGCTTAGACACCTGATCTTCGCATATCCATGGTTGGCTAACGAGTTCACCTTGTATAGTATTCTTGCTATCATGCAAGCAGCATTATCAACGGAGCTTGGGCTATCATTCGGCATCCCTAGGGCGCATCGGAACGATCGAGCATGCTTTCTTTTCCCATTATTTCCTTACATTCCCTGTACCCCATAGCACTACCCCCATTTTACCAACACCATTTTCTCATTCATTTCACCCTTTGTCTTATTTTCCCCCTCAAAAACTATTGCATGGTTACAAGCTTTGCTTTGCTTCGCAAGGACAGCGGTTTGCCTTGCATACATTGTTTTTCTCCATCATCATCATTTGCATTGGCGACGACGGGTCTGCTTGCTTGCTGGCTAAGACAAACTGGAAACTGCTTCCAATATTTTGCTTGGCTTTGATGGGTGGATGGATAGCTTTATGGCGGATGGATCACTCCTTTACGCTTCGATTACAGACTGCTGAACTCGACTTGCTGTACTTGTTGAGGATTGGCGACCTCGTTATGATGCGCTACCTTGATGGATAGATAAAGCTTATAGCATTGAATGAAAATATTGACATGAACACTTCATTCACATTGCGATAGTGTGATGTTCGTGAGTGGTGCCTGATCTCATATCCACAGGTGATATGATGTGATGTGCAAGATTCCCTGCAGGGTCCAATAGATGCGTCCGCCACCTTCCGCTTTGTGACAAGCCCGCTATCCGATGAGCGCATTCCTAGTCCCTCCTCATCTATTCCATCACGCACCTTCCTCTCCTACAACACACTCCGCAACAAACTGCATCACATCACGCAAACATACCACTACAAGACTACCGCACACTCAGCACTGCCCCACTACCTTACGAAGGCAGCCTTTACCACGTCACCAAACCACATAACCCAGGAAACCAAATACTACAAATATTACGATCGAAGCAGAGACCTAGGATATTGAAATGAAACTTGCAATCTTCACATTCCTGTTTGCTCTCCTCAGTACCGCTGCCATGGCCGTTGCACCGCATAAGAGCGTTATAATCAGCTATCCCAACGATACGCCGCAGAGTGTGGTGGACGAGGCGATGGCGAAAATCGAGAAAGATGGCGGGAGGATTACGCATAAGTATAGTACGTCACAAGCTTCCTTTTGGTCTGGATGATGGGTGATAAGGAGGAGGTGTTAGTGAAGACTGCTAGCCGTTCCGTGACCCTGCGAGAGTCCAGCTGTGCTGTTAGCTCGGAGGCGCACCATGAAATTTGCGTGTCTTTAGGACGCACAGTACGAGAGGAAACTACGAAGAGAGAACACAGCGGGCTGACAATCTTGCAGACATCATCAAAGGCTTTGCCGCCGAGGCAGCCGAAAGCAGTCTCGAGACGGTCTCTACAATGAGCACACAATACGAAGCATCGATCGAGGAGGATGGCGTTGTCACTACACAGAAGAAGGGTGGTATGGGGTTTTAAGCCTCGATGATAAGGAGATAAATATGAGGGATGAAGGAGGAGATACTGGACGACGGGATCTGGAAGGGTGGAAATGACTTGGGTTCCGAAACCTCACTCTTAGACACCCTACATCCGTTTGTTCTTTCTGGGAGTTTGGGATATTGTCATTGCTATGGAAGCACTTGTTTGAATAATGGGACGCATTGAGATTGAGCGCCGGGAGGCTGCTCCGGCACTTGCTCCGGCACTGGAGGATTGAGTTATGATACTTTATGGTTGAATGGATGTTGGGTTTCGTACAAGTATTCAGGGCATCTCGAACCATGTTCTAAGTTGGAGGGCAAGAAGATCACGTCTGCCTTTTACACCCTAAAGCGTGCTTCGGGTGCGTTCTTGGCGTCCATTTCACCGCCCTTCGGTGGTGCCACTGCAAGGACAGCGGACATGGATATGGCTTCCCCGCCAGATGCCCACGTAGGCGGATTGGGCGAGTGTGTTTGGGGTGCGCTGAGTTTCAGGTCAAACTGCAATCGTATGCAAGCAATTGATCCGATGTACTTCGAACATGTATGATATGGTGGACATTCGGTGGTATGGCGACACTGCCGTTGGTGCATCTTGCCGTCTTGCCATCTTGCCATAGCAGTCCGGAGTCCCTAGCGTAGATGCACTAGCGAACATCGCGCGTCGAGCACACGTCGAGTGCGCTGGCCAGTCCACTCCACTTCCGCAATTATCTCCCTCGATGTCCTCCACGCCCGCTGACCACACATGATGCATAATTCCCACTCGCTCTGCACACAATTACCACAATACATAAAATCAGACGCACTTAGCGGACCATAGACCCCGCTATTGAACGAATATGGACGACTTCAAGCCGGAGCTCCTCAAAGCCCTGCTGGACTGGGTATGCCGCATCCAAGTACCGCATGGGTGCTTCCGCTGACAGGTGCACTGCAGGTGAACTCGTTCGAGCTGCCCGGCCGAGTCGCCGCCTACAACCAGCTCGAAGACGGCCAGGTACTCTGGCAGATACTCTCCGACGTTGACGCAGACTACTTCAGCGAATCCCTCCCCAACTTCGACGAGTCCCACCGCCGCACATCCGACAACTGGATCCCGCGATGGCAGAACCTCAAGCACATAGAGCGGTCCGTGTCGACGTACATCCGCGAGGAGTGCGAGCAGCTGCCCGTCCTCACAAAACGCATGATACCCGACCTCAAGACCGGCGCAAGAGACGGATCGATGATGTTGACGGCGAAGCTGACCATGGCGGTTTGCCTGGCGAGCTTGTACTCGCCAAAGAGCAATGAGCGGATGATTCGGGTCATGAGCCAGATGGAGCGGGGGGCTGCGCAGACAATTGCCGAGGCCATCCAGGACTTGCAGAACCTGGATTCGAGGATGGCGAGTCTGGGTGTTGAGCAGGAGTTGACCCCCGAGCCACACCTGTCGGGTTATAGAACGCCCAGACGAGCTGTGTCCGGCGCGGGGTCGATGATTGAAAGAGACACGGGATTGGAACAGGAGGCTCAGCTATTCGTGGCAAACAAGGATAGAGATGCCCTCAGGACGCAGCTTCAAAAGGCCCAGGCAGAGCTAGAAAGGTCGAAAGGGAGGATCTCGCAGCTTGAGGAAGAGTTGGTCGAAGCACGACTGCACCTCGATGTGCACGGGAGCGATGGACATCCTTCACATGACGTTGAACAACTACGAAATGACTTAACACGTGACCGGCAATACATCGATCAGCTTGAGACAGATCTCGCCAACGCAAAAGATATCCTGGAAAGCCAGAAGCGGAGGCTTGATCGTCTGCAGAAGGAGGAAGGTTCAAAGCAAGAACTCCGTGATCAACTACAACTCCTGCGAGCCGAGCGTGACGAGCTCAATCAGAAGGCCAAAGCAAATGAGAACCTCAAGAAGAAGATCCACACCCTAACACAAGAAACAAAAACCCTGGAAACCCTCCGCCAAGACTATCAGATAGCCCGCGAACGACTCCAGGAGCTCGAAAACATCGAAGAACGCTGTCAATCGCTCGAAAAAGTCAACAAGGAAAACAGTCAGACGCTCGTTAACTGCGAGCAGTCCATCTTCGAAGAGAAGGGCAAGCGGTCAAGGGTCGAGCATGATAATCTATTGCTGATGAAACAACTCGAACAAACTCGAGAACTCCAGTACAAAGCGGACGACGCCAAGAGAGAGTTGGAAGATCGGATACGCGATCTAGAATCGTCAAGCCATGCCGGTCAGGGCGGAAGTCTCGAAGATGAACTCATAGAGGACGAGAAGATTGAAGAAGTAGAGGAGCCCCCGAGTGCTAAGAGCCTCATAGATGTCCGAGCGAGCGCGGATTCGATCGCCTTACAACAGAAGGTGGATGTTCTGAATGCAAGGCTAAAGTCGCTCGAGATGGAGACGCTGAAGCAAATGCAAGAAAATCTTGGGCTAAGATCAGACATCATGAATGTCAGGGATGAAGAGAGTCAAAGGTATGTTTCTCTGCTCTGCGACGTTCGTGCATGTCTATAATGCATGCTTATCAACAGACCCTTCCTCGAACAAAACCAAAAGCTTCAGTCTACAGAAGCCGAGCTCCAAGAGCTTCACCGGAGGTTACGCGAGAAAGATCTCCAAGTGGCGGAACTGAAAAACCTGCTCAACAAGAGTACGTTCCACCTATCGGTGGTTATAGACAGGCTCATTGACCAAACTCAGAATCTAACATCGATGAAATTGACGGGGTCGGAAGCCTTCAAACTGAACACGAGCGCCTTTTGGTACTACAACAAAAGACCAACAGCAGACTTCGCGATCTCGAGCTAAGCATTGACGAGAAATCCGGCCTCCTGCGCTCAGCACTTCTCGACCTGAACAACTTGAGTCCTCAGCTGCTTGAGATCAAGAGGGTTGAGACTCTAAGCAGAGTCCGGGAGCAGATACAACGTGTGGCTGCCACGCCTCCGGAAGCGCAGCCCAAAGCCGTCGAAGTCACGGTCACGGAGATCGCGGAGACGGTTCTGGCGTCCCAGACCGCGCTCGACATTGCAAAGAAAGTAAGCCAACAAGTTCCTCGAAGTCTTTCTACTTCCGCATTCGAGCCTGCAAGTTTATGGAGACGATTGTGTGCTTCTACTCCCGCTCTTAATATGTCTCTTTCTTGTATTTCTTCTTCTGCCGAGTCCATACGCGTGGCAAAGGAGAAGTTAGCGTTAGTTTCGATCTCAGGAACAAACGCTTGGGAAGGGCTGTCATACATTCTCGGTGTGCGGGAAAGGGGCTCTGGTATCATATCTAAGACCGTTGCGTCCGAAATCATGTTGATGCTATTTCCATATATTCCTCACGTGGCAAGTTCTGCTTTTGGTGCCTTCGCACCTTTCGCACACTCCACTATTTGATCCCGATTCCTTACAATTACATTTCTTGTCTTCTTATATTTACCGAGCCGCCCCTTTGCTAAGCAACACCTAGTTCACAACCACCCTCTACCGCTTGCTAACCAACATCTAACAGGATCTCTCCGCGTCCCATGTCCAGAATGCCACCCTCCAAGAGCAGCTTGAGGCAGCGAAGAGAGAGAGTGGCGAGAAAGGCTCGGTGAGTCCCGATCCGAACGTTCAAACCCTCTCCCTCCACAACTCAATGCGCGAATACGCTCTTCTGACCTTATCAAAATCTAGATCGAATTACAGCAGGAGCTCGAAAACCTACGACGCGAGAATAAATTGATTATGAGTGCTTGGTATGATATGACAACCAGGCTGCAGAGTAATACGGTTGTGTTGCAAAGGAAGAGTGAGGCGCCGAAGAGTTGGCTGGGTAAGCAGAGGGTGGTTGTTGGTGGGAGTGGGAGTTTGGTGAGTTGGCCCGGTTTTCGTTCTTCTGGATGAGGGAGAGAGTTTGCTAACGCTAGGGCAGAACCGAAGATAGTTTCTGGTACCGCCCACCTCCTTGCATCTATTCGACACTCAACATTGCCACTCTTCAGTATCCTTCTCCCATCGTACTGAAGTGGAGCTTGACCGAGCCCATCAGCTTCGGAAGGCCTACGCACATCAACACTTACACGTACACATACACACGAATTTTCTTCGTCATTATACCCTCCCTTATCAATTGCATTGCGGCGAGGCGTTCCTATTCGGCTATCCGAACACTCTTATCTCCTCATAGATATGGTAGCGGTCGTGGTGGTTCATGCTAGTTGTGTCTAGGATTTGGCGTTTCTTAGGAGAAAAGAGTTTTTTGAAAGGATTTGTATACGAGCGCAAGCAAATCAGGGAACTGTTTCACAAATGCCTGATATAACTGAGATTATGAGCCCTCTTAAGTGATACATCACGTTTCATCCCTCAGTCTCTCCCTCAAAATACTTCGTACTCTAGAATGCATGTTTGACTTCGCCTTTCCGGTTGCTATTTCATCTTATTGTCCTTCTACCTCATCCCATCACTGGCCACACCGTGCCAAAATATTACAAGCCGCACCTCACACACGAGCGGCAGAACAACGTGTTCCAGAAGATAAAAGTAAAGATCAAGGCTGACAACCCCTTCTAGACCGAGTTTCGACAAAAGTCTGCAGTTAACAAATTCCTTCCAAGACATGCGCTTGACGTTTGAAGTTCCGATTTCCATTCCAACTCTCAAGTAATATCTTCAAATCCAAAGCAGACCCATCTAGAATCACCAAAGGTGAAATTTCTAATACACAAGATGCCTTACAAAAAGTCCCGTCGTCTCTGTTAACCCCTCACAGTCAATCTCAGCCTCTAGCTCTCCCTCATCCTCATTGTCCAACTTCCATCCCCAGCTTTCTTGCTGTCCATCACAGCATTTTTATTATCCAAATACATACGCTCAGCTTACGTCTCCACCTTCTGCTCCGCCTCCCTCAACCTCCATCTCAGCTTCTCGGTTCACTACCCGTTCAGGCGTAAATGGCTCAACCTCTAGTCTTCTGAAAATCCTTCCATCCCATCATCAACAAAATCCTCGTCAATAACCTCCAAATCCGTGACCGTTGGATCAATATGCTCATGCACAACATCATCCATCACCATCAGTTCCGGCTCCCTTTCCGACGAATACTCTTCAACCTCCAGTCGCCTTGGCTCAGACTGCGGTTCGGGTGTGAAAGGCTCCGGAGTTGGTCGCCTCGACTCCTCTGTCCCAGTGATCCTGGCACTTCCTTGATCAGTCCTGAATACTCTTGTTCTTGTGCTCCCGCTCTCTTCGCCATTCTCCTCACCACTCTCCGCGATCAAAGGAATTGAGTTTGACGAGAGTAAGCTAACTGCCAGCGCTCTCATATCCCTTTTCCTCTCCATCTCCACCTGGCTCTCCTCAAGCTCCTCCCTCATCCTCGAATCTGTGTATACCGGCCTTGTTGGAGTTCGACCACGGGTATTATCATCAAGACGCGGATACGAAAGTGGAGAGAGCGGTCGTACAGACGGTCTTCTCTGTCCATATCCCATCGGGACTATGTCTTCCATTTTGATGGAGTGCATTGGCCCTGGGATCGTGACAGCTGGCTCTCCCATTGTAAGGACATCTTCCAGTTCGGCGTCAGTAAACCCCTCCAATTTTCTTCCTCCAGCGCCATCTTCAAAATCTTCTAGCGGTGGCGGAGATTTCCCAGTAAGCGTTGCCAATGTGAGAGGTAAGGGCGGTGAGATAGATATGCGCTCGATTGAGGGTCTGTTCAAATCAAGTTGTTCTAGTTCCGGTATAGGTTCCAGCTCCGGTACAAACGACTCGACGGACGGTTTAGCCTCTGCCCTCATGTCTGCCTGCTCTACGGCAGAGTCGATCTTTGAGGCCTTCTCCACCTCTTCCTGCGTCAGAATCGGAGTTGCAGAATCCATCATCTCAGTCCTCTGATGACTCTCATCCACAGAGTCGATTCTCAGTCTCCTCAGTCTCTGATGTTCCCTATTCGTTCTCTTCCCATTCTCTATCAAAACTCGCGCGACATCACTGCCCCAGGCCTGTTCTTCGCGCCGCTGCCGAGAATTCGCTCTCCACCTCATGATCCACTCACGGTCCTCGTCCGTCTCCAGACCCTCTGAAGAAGCGCGTCCTTGTCTACTCATTCGAAGCATGATATTTTGCTCCCTTCCATTTATAGGTCGTGGCAAGCCTCTGCTGCCTGTTGGTATTGAAACACTTTGGCGCATGGAAGGCAACTGTGTCGGGCTTGATGATTTCACTTCTTCGTTCGAATCTACACTGTCTCTTTCAGACCATCCCTCACTCAAATCAGACAAGTCTTCACTTTCTCCAGAACCCGTATCAACCTTTTCTGCTCCACTATTTACTGGCTCATCTGGGCCGCCCAACGGAATCGTACTAGCATTCGTCTCAACAACCGGTCGTGCATGTGAGGGAATTGCGGGGAAAGAAACAATCGTATTAGGAGTGGTCGGCGATCTGGAGTTGGCATTCGTTGACATAGAGGCATGCAAAGCGCGATTTGTTGAACTCGCGGCTGAAGACTCCTTCAGCTCAGTCAGGACCTTGTCCCTTTCCCTTTTCTTTTCATCTCTCCTTTTAATCCTCCTTTCTCTCTCCTCGGTCGTTAGCTTCAGAGGCACCGAACCGTTCGTTTCTTCCTCCTCCCCTCTCTTCCTTTTTACTCCGGTCTCTCTCACGTCTTCTTCACGCGCAGCTAATTTATCGAAGTTGGTAGTACCCCGGAAAGCTTCGCGCATGAGACTTCCAGAGATCATAGGCTCTCCTTCAGCATCTTTACGTTTCGCCGCGTCTTGCATATATTTCAGGAACTCGGGGGTTCCAGGAGCGGGCATCGTTGGAGAAGCTGGAGGTGAAAGACTAGAAGTGTTTGGTAAACTGAGAGATTGTGGAAAACCTGGAGAAATAGGGTAGCGTGTCTTGAACTCAGTTGTTACGCCTTGTTGCGCGCGTGGTGAAGGATAAGTATGGGGAATGGCCATGGTTTGACTGGGCTGAGCGGTAGGGGCCAATTCTTCGCAACAGAAGCCATAAGCTTGACGGCCACGGGTATTGGTTTGCCATGCACCAAAAATCTGTGTACGATGTGGCTGAGGCAAAATGCTTTGACTTCGACGAGGTATGGCTCGTTTTTGAGCCTTTTGTTGCTGGAATTTGAGGAGCCCTTCCTGTTGGAGCCGTACTTCCTCTTCACTCAAACCTAAGGCAGCAGCAACTCCTATATCTACTCTAGTTTGTGGGGATCTTGAAGAATCGCGGTCTCCAAAGGTCTCCGGTCGTGTCTGAGGAGAGACAGGAGGATCTTGTTCTAATGCTGGTGCAGACTTCTTCAATAACCTTTGCTGCCGCCGTTTCGCCTCGTCGTTTACTCCTCCAACTCCACCAAAACTACGAAGTAACTCTTGTAACGCTTCTCCTGAGAAGTTAGGATTAGCTGTTGCATTGGGAAGTGTTGAAGGTGATCGTGATCGTTTGCGCTTGGTGTCACCTGTGCTCGATAGAAAAGGAGATATACCGATTCGATTGGCAGGGGGCGGGGCCAATCTTGCTGCCATGGAACGAGTACGGGCTCGTGTTTCGTCAAGAGAAGGGATACGAGGTGTCCTCTGTGAAGGAGAGGGGCTGTCACCCTGCGTTCGTCGAAAGGATAAGCCAGCCGTTCTTTGTCGAAAAGAAATGCCAGCCTCCGTGTTTCGAAAAAAGTTGCGAATGCGACTTCCTGGTGCTCTCCTCGATCTGCTGACTTGTTGTGTATTCGGCTTTGGGAAACGTAATTTCAATGTCTGCCGCTTCTTTTTTAATATCGATCGAGGCTCTGTACACAACTCGAAGGGCTGGAAAAATCTGGTAGCTTCGAGGTGCACCGATGCAAATTTCACACCTCGTTGTGGTGGCTCAGTGGTGACCATCGCCTTGTATTCATCTTCATTGTCCGGGGATACCTCATCTAAGAAGACTCGAGCCCCATCCTTTTCTTCGTCCTCGGGCAATACCTCAGTCGAGGAGCCCCGAACCCCATCGTTTCTCTCGCCTTTCTGTCTCTTCGTTAGAGTCACGCAAAAAATAATCCTAAGGATCATAGAAACTCACCTTGCATAGCTTTTTGTAGTTTGATTTGAGAGTATCGAAGCGCGAGCCCATATGTGTCCCATCAATATGATCTGCTGTATGCAGACTAGGAGAGCCTCGTCGCAGAGAAAGCTCGAAATCGCTATTTCGAGTGTTATCGACGACTTTTCCGTCGATATCTCTATCATATTTCGTGTTCTGCTGTTCGTTCTGCTTCGCCTCAGACAGGTGATAGTCCTCCTCGGTATTCGATGTATAGTCAGGGTAATTCCCGAAGTTTGTTAGAGGGTTATAGTCAATCCCATCACTTAGGAATCTACCGTGAAGATAAATTTTCCTCTGCTTAGCCTGTACACCCGCCACTTCGGCCGTTTTCTGAAACAGTTGCGAAGCTTTATCTTGCTCTCCTTCTGTTACTTCCGCTTGCTCCTGTAATAGCCTCCTGAGGTTATTCTATATATCCTTCAGAGTCTTGCCTCCCTTGTCAACTCTTTCCCGTCCTATGTCATCATTTTCGCTCACGAAATACGCATTGGCAAGAGGTTGCTCGATGCGGAAGGACTGTGCACTCTCGGCGTCGAACTCGGCTTGTAGTTGTTGAGCGAGCAGAAAATCTGCATCTTCTTGGGTGGCTGGTGGCAGCGGCGTGTTGGTTACACCAACCGAGGTGGGCAGGTTGGAACAGCCAGCAGATACTGGGGCGTACTCCGAGTTTAGCTCATCCACATCCAATCCGAGCATCTCGGGAGCATAATCCGGGAATGAGTCATCCCTGGCAGCTTCATCCGCTCCGAAATCGTTCTTGGGGGAATCTTCGTCTGGTGAGTTAGTATTTGTCGCAAACTCGTCGGCCGGTGGTTCGTCTGATGAGGACTCGTCGACCCATGATAGAGAGTCATCTTGATCATCTCTTGGGTCAGATATCGCAGCAGATCCGTCTGCCTGCGAAGAGTCATTCTTTAAAGAGTCGGACGTCTCAGGGGCGGTCTCAGTTGTTTGGTCAGACATGACAGCGAGCGTATGTGTATATCATATAGTGCGTAGTGATTGTGGCGTTCGTAGCGATGCGTTCTAGATAGTTGAATGTCGAACCATAGTGGTTGATAGTGTAATGGTGGAGGTTTCTCTACAGAGAGTGGCAATTGAGCCGCGCAAAGTCGATTAAGGCCGTGCGTTCCTGCATTTCGAGCCCATGCTCTGGCCGTTGGTGTCTAATGGCGAGGCGGGAAGGTACATTGATAGAACGAGCCATGACTCCCACTATACGTAGAAGGGGCATGGGGTAGTGGGGTGCCACTCAAGGAAGAAAGGCACCAGTTTGATCACATCACTCAACAGAAAGTATGAGTAAGCATAAAAAGTAAGTGCATGAGAGAAAGAGATGAGATGAAATTTGAAACGTCGAAGACATGATTGTGAGTCAGCCGGAAAGGTACACTGAACGAGGAGCTATGCCTGGCTGGTTAGAAGGGAAATAGAAAACAAGAAAGTGAGGCAATGAACTTAGTTAAACTTAGTAGACATGTTCGCATTACACTTCATAAATCAAGAACTTTTCCGTCTCTGAACCTTCTTGTGAGCTGAGCCCGTAAGAGTTAGTAAAGTGGTATTACCAGGCCTCAAACAGTGAAGTTCGAACTGTACAATCTTGTGCAGGCACACAACCAAGCCCCCATTCTTGACAACCTACCGATCTATTCGAATTTCATCTTGTTCACAAGACTTCCTATTCCTTCCACATTAATCTCTACAACATCACCATCCTTGAGGAATCCCTTCGGCTCCATAAACAACCCCACCCCACTCGGCGTCCCCGTCATAACCACTGTCCCTTTCCTCAACGTCGTGCCCCGGCTCAAATGCTCCACCACCTCAGCAACCTTCCAGATCATATCATCACATCCCGTCTTTTGCCTCACATCCCCATTAACCTTCGTCGTATACCTCAGCTTCTGCGGATCAGGCACTAAATGCGCAGACAAAATACACGGGCCGATGGGAGCAAAAGAGTCGAAGGACTTCGCGTAGCCAAATTGCCCGCCGGAGATGTGGGCGGGGAGTTGGAAGTTGCGGGCGCTGACGTCGTTGCCGACTGTGTAGCCTAACACATACGACAGAGCATCTGCCTGTGAGATGTTTTTGGCATCCTTCCCAATAATGATAGTCAGTTCGCCTTCGTAGTCGAGTTGTGACTGGCAGTCTGCATGGATTGGGATAGAGTCAAGGGGGCCGGCGAGGGCGTCCGGGGGTTTGGTAAAGATTGTGGGGTATTCGGGGACTTGAAGCTGACCAGAGGTTAGGGTAAGGGTAAGGATGGAGAAGGAGGTGGAACAAACATTGCATTCTTCGGCGTGCTGGCGGTAGTTCAGGCCTACACACATCACGATATTGGTCCTAGGCAGAGGACAGAGGAGCTGTTTGATTTTAGTTACTGTTTTATGTAAAATTGTAGATGCTTGAAGTACCTTAGAGACGGTGGCTTCAGATCCTGTCTTCGAAAATCCAGAATCGATATCTCCACTGATGACCTCGACTTTCGAGCCTTCGATCTCCAGGGTCGGCATCTCTTTCGTCAAATTCCCATAGTAAGTCTTCCCATCATCGGCTACGAAACGGATCAATCTCTCGAAAGCTGGCGCCATGTTGCGGAATGAGAATGTGTTGGAGAAAGTACGTCGAGCTATGGCGAGCCTAGGAATAGTACCAGATATACGTGATGATGTACGAGATGCAAAAACGACAGGCAAACGGCAGAACAGCGAAGTCGGCCTGATAAACATTAATTGTTCTGAAGTTGTGTCATCCGGAAGCTCACTTGGGTTTCCAGCGCGGAATTGCCCCACGTTTTAGTGGTGGTGGGGTCAAAGTTCTTCCCGGTGGTTGCTTCGGCATATGTTCATACCGAATAACGGCCAGTACTCACGGGACTTCGTGAACATGGCGTGTGCAAATCGGAGACGGTTGAATATCCGGAAGTGGTCCGGATATGCATTACGAAAGGCGCTGTACAAGACATGGGGTCTAGGTTCGTACACAATCCGAACGCTTGACCGAAGACGACGTGAAGCTAGAAGGAAGTGATAAGTCTCATTGAGTATCGAACTGACCTGTATCCCTCGAATGGCTGAACCCCAATGTCCTTGTTATACTGCGGCGCAATGTAGTCCTTGAACTATCCGGTCATGACCACATCTCTATTCCCATTCTCTTGCCCATCGACCGCCTCCACCGGATTCAATCTACTTAGGCACCCGGGGCAATTATGCAGCACCAAATGACAAAACATATCGCAGTCAATACAAAAATGACTCTCACATGCCCTGCACTCATATCGTGCTGACTCACTCGCTTTCTGTTCCTCCGAGTCCTCCTTTTCCATCCTCTTCTGCCGTGCTTTTTCCTTCTCCCCCTTCCCGAGCTCCTTCTCCGCGTCTAGCATATCATCGTCCGTGATGTCTTCCGCCGGTATTGACGGGAAAGTTGAGAGGCAGCTCACGCATTCTATGGTGCGTTTTTCTCGTGCGCGTTCCCAGGAAACTTCAACCCAGTTCCGCAAAGGGAAGAGATGGTGGTACGACCGGGCGAGATGTGTGGAGAGGAGGAGTGTGAGTTGGCAGCTGGGACATGTGACTGGTAAGCTGCATACCTTTGCACTGCATCTCGAGCATGTATATCCACCCGTCGTTAGATTCCCATGACAAGCACACATCGTCGGTACATCTTCGACCACCCGAGATGGGAACCCCATCATCATGAGCGCAGCTGCGGACTCGGATGGCGTAGTGGTGGTGTTCTCTGTAGAGCGAACTACGGGAGGTGTGGTTGTTGCTAAGAGTAGCTCGCGCAAAGCTTCTTGGTCTGTGGCGATAACGTACTCACTCTCGTCGCCTGCGTTGGTGCGGGCTACGATTTCCTGGCAGATCTTGAGGCGAGCAGACATCCCGACTATGCTGACGCGTATCCGATCCCTCACACAAGACTTGATCGTTTGGTGGATATCGCCTGGGTCAAGCGATATCAAAGATCCGAAAACAATGATGACTTCTCGTGTTCCATGACTCGGGGTATGGTAAAGCATAGCTCTCGCTAACTCCAGCGCGTTTTGCAGACTCGGTGATCCCTTCGGCTCTTTGGCGACTTCCGTGTCGGGGTTCTCTGGCTTTCTGATACATTTTATTGCAGCAATGTGTTCGGCAGGATTTCCCGATAACTCTGTTAGCCGGTGGCAGAGCCCGTCGTGCATGACCAGTACGCTCATTTGGGAGATGGGGTTTTGTTCGAAGAACTCGCGGACATATTCTTGGGTATAATTTACCATGGCAACGTAGCGATTGGGGCGCATGTCTCGCTCGTACATGGTTTCTGATATGTCGAGGACGAGGACGACGTGCCGTATTATACCACGCTGAAAAGGCTTTGTATCTTTACGCAGTCTGTGGAGGTTGGCATGTTAGCAGGGCATATGAAGAAGTTTTAAAAACATGTCTCCAGCGCCCCATCGCATCAGAGTAAAGCTTGTCGGGCACCCAGATGTTGTCGCAATCCCAGTCTCGCAAACCCAACGCCTCCATCTCTTCTAGACATCCCACCACCACATCACCAAGAAAGAGAACAACTTACCTCTTCCGTTTCCGCTCCTCCTCCCGCTCCTGCAAGCTCCTCTCCACAACCTCCTCCTCGTCTGCATCCTCTTCAACTTCCGCTCTCTCAGCATCAGCCTCCTCAGCCGTGGCCGGTTCCCACGCCTGCTTCTTTTTGGCTGGTGCTGGCGCTGGCGCCTGTGTCCTTCTCTTTCCCGCTGCAGCAGATTGTGTGCGTGTGTTGGTGCTCGAGCTAGCTTTGGGGCCCACGTATTCGTCGTCGGAAACGTCGGAGCCGTCTATGCTGTAGTCGGAGTCTGCCATGGTGCTGGGTGCTTAGGGCGGGTGCCCGCAAATTCGAGGGTTGAGGTAACTAGGCTCGGAGCGCGTCAAGTAGAGGAAGAACGTATCGGCGGGTACACGTTATGCGATTCCGAATACAGGTCCAATGTTGGTTGAGGTATGAGTGAGGTTGGTTCGAGATGCAGTTGAACGCGGTAACAGTTGAATTATGGTGATGGTAACATCGACCTGCATTTGTTGAGTAAAAAGTTACTACGGGCGAAGACGGCAACTACAGTGTCAGAGACACGGCTCCTTATGGCCAGATGTCGGCGGGGTAAGGAAGATGTGGCGGTGGAATGTTGAATTCGCCATGACAAGCTCATGGATTTTCCCCAGGTCCCGTTCCACGGTTTCGGAACGCCTATGCACGTGATGATAAATCCCGCACTACACGCGTCAGAACCCTAATTGCTTGCAGACAAATCAATTGCACACTTGCTTGTATTTCAAAAATATAAATACATTATGTATATATCCCGGTCGCAGTCGCATCGTGCGCGAAATGTTGCTTGAATGAAGAACCATCCAAGACACGACCTCCAAGGTGGTATAACGCTATGCTAAAAAATCATGATCCCATTATTACTTTCAACCTTCACTTTTTCCTTGCATCGAACGCAAAGTTAAAGACCGCTTTCTCACTGGTATGCTCCCGATCCTGCTACTGCTGGCATAGGCCAGTCGTCCTCGGTGATGCTCGACCAGAACACCCAAACCATCACTACAGCGAGCAAAGTGAATAGAGTCTCAAATAGACCGCCATTGATCTTTCCGTCCGTACCATTGCAGATATGAACACTAACCACATATTGGAAAATCTGTCCAATAGCAAACAACAGAGCTGCGCCGATGAGATACACTGAAGTGGTTCGTTAGCTTTAGCGCAAACGATGGCTCAACGCCCTCATTGGTCACTTACTCATAGGTTTTCGCTCGCCCAGGATCCGGAGCACCAGGAAAGCTTCCAATAGGAAAAAGATTACAAGGAAGACGATGGGCGCAAGTTGATAGAGAGTATATAGTGCATATGCGCGATTGTTGCCCGTTAATGTTGAGTCCCAATATCCGGTCCAGCTAAAAGCAGTGTCGAGGGCGATGTAACCAGTTCCAACAAAGAGGATGACGGCAGAGACTACGAGGAGGCCAATTGACACGGCAGTCCCGTCATCGAGCAGCTGATAGCCAACAAATCCGTTGAGCATTAGGACCCATAGGGTTGCGACAATGGCAGCAACGTGGACCGCGCTGAAAGCCTTTCGTGTCGCGCTGTTAAGTGGGAAGCCGCCAATGCTGAAGATCTCGCATATCTCGACGAGGACATAACCCAGGAGGAACAATTGCATTTCCCTGTTCAATGTCAGTCGTTCGTTGCCAGGGCGATGCCGAAGTTGAAACCTACCGTCTCCCAACAGCCGCCTTCTTCCGTTCCGATCTCCACACCAAGAAGAAGGCTGTGATTATTGCTAGTCCGCATAGAACGATCGAGCCTGCTATTGTCAACTTAAATCCAATGAACCAAATTGCCAGGGGTACCGACCCAAATTCGCGAGATGTTTTTTTCCACCGTCCAAAGGTATGCCAGTCAGATCGCAACCGCCCCATCCTGAATTTGATCGTGTCCGAGATTGTTCGAAGAGCTGTGTTGTGTCAGTGTCGAATCGTTTGCAAAGGGTATTTAACCGGGGGAGTGGTCGCGACGTACATTGCAAACTAATCGCAGTCAGTACTTGTTCAAATTGCTATGTTGATAGAGAGCTGAGGTTCAATACGTACTTGGTAGTGTTGAGTATAGATTGCCAGTGTCGCGACAGAAGTCGTGGAAGTTACCATAGTCGGTCATGGCTGAAAAGCGCTGCTGTTATTACGGTTGGCGCGTAGCCTTGAGGGGGTTCTGTAACGAGTCGTATGCAAATTTATTGTAGTGTGATGTGCGCGGCGAAGTGGTTGTTATCGGTGAATTGAGGATAGGTCGTGACTGTCGAGGAAGAATAGTGCAGCGGCGTGGTGATTGAAGTGAGAGTCTGGAGGTGTGAGTTGGCGTGCGCCCGAAGAGTGGCTGGTCGATCAAAACCGGATTGCTGGCTGCAACGCTAGATTGGCGCACACGGGTGATCACCGAGGCTGGCGGTTGTTGTGCAAGAATTATTCGGGTGGAATGGCTGGAGGCGTGGTGTGGTGCCGTGCAGTGCAGTGCAGATAAGGGAGGATGCGAGGAGACAACGAACACACGATGGTGAGCAAGAACAAAGCTGCGAGCTGGGTATCTGGGTATCTGTTCCCAGGTACAGAGCTGCCCAGCGCCCAGCCTTGCAAACAAATGAGTGCTAGGCCCAATCAGCCGCTCGGATGGACGTTTCAGAACCTAAAAGGGGCCAGTCCTGTGAGAGTTGATGCAAATAAGCTCCCCGCACAGCGGCTGCATGAATGGCTTGCACGCAGGCAGGCACATCGTGAGGCTATTCGCGTGCTGCACATGTGTGACAGAGCAACGGCGGCGTGGCGGTTGTCGAAGGCCACCGCCACACTACGTGCATTCTACTGCGAGATGTTGGTGAACATACATTTGAGGGCCACAACATGCCCACTCGCAGAGATGAGGTCATGTGAGAGAGTCGCGAGTAGATCAAGCACTGCAAATACATCGCGGCCCGCATATACACATCATTGCCTTCATGCGTCGAGGATCATTTCACAAGCACCCTCCACCATTTGCACGAAGCACGAAGCTTAACAGCCATGGCCCTGGAAGAGCAGATTGCACTTTCATGCCAAGTACAGGCATCCTCACATGTTCGTTTTGTTTGCCGGGCTTGCAGGCCTGCAGTCCACTCATCCATCCACTCCTCAAAAGCAGACGACACTCAAAGGCTGATGTTTCATGGAGCGAGAACAGTCGCAGTTTAAGTCAACGAGGTCGACGACCACGCTTCGAGAAAAGAGGCACCTGCGAACTCGGCCTTCGCGTCACAAACGCTGTCCTTTTCCAAGTCCCTGTTGTCGACCGTGCTGTCAGTTGCAAAGGCTGCGGGATGACGAACTTGGGCTGCTACCCCCGGACCTTACTAAGATCTTTTTGTGCAGCAAAAGCAGAGCGGTGCCTGATAAGTGATAAGTAGTGAAATCAAGGAAACAAAAATGTGAGGTTGTGAAGCTCCTTTCTCGCCAGATGTTTGCAGAACACAAAATGATGGGAAAGAAACATGAATTATGCAAATGAATCCCTATGCGTTGAACTATTTTCCTCGGACGTTGTTGCCATGCAGAAAATCGTCTCTATTCACTGATTATCCCCGCGACACTCTTATCAGGATGCTCAACCACACTTCTCGGGCCGATGAAATCTGGCTTGGCGGCTGACAACCCAGAAGGCGCGGCTGCACATGTAAATGACCACGCTACTCCCGCTTTTGATCACGAAGTCCCTCTAACCTCGTCTCCACACTTGTACGCTTACCTACTGCCAGATGTGACCGGCCTGTTGACCGCTCCACCTATCCGCTCCTTCGCCCAGAAGTGCCCTGTGACGTGCGGCCGCCGCATACCTTCTTTCTAGATATCTCTAGATTTGGAGTCGGCTGCTCCCTTTCAGCCTCCCTCAATCAATATTCCCTCCTATTCCCACAGTGCTAGGAGGCCGGCGAACATCCCTCTGCACAATTTATCGACCTCTTCACGCCCACGAGACGAAAATATAGCTTATCTCCTCGAGAACCGCTCCTCCTTCGACACTCCCTCGGAAGAATCTGACTTCTCCTGGAGTGACACGGGCGATCTTGTCGACCAGCTAGCAGACCAAGAGGACCCTCTTGCCATCGCGCTCGAAGGTGCCCGTCCTAAACACCATTCTATACCAGGACGGAAGCGGGTTCGATACCAGGACGAGAGCAGCGAGAAGCCAGAGCGTGGAGTCATAAGGAAGGAGGACATTGAGATACCTGAGCCAGGTCCCCGAAACATCCCCAAGGCAGAGCAGATAATCGCCCGTCTCATCATGGCTCCTCGAGATGGCCCCTCGCGGATCCATGGCCTCCATGGCAAAAAGCTGGTGTTAGTGTTGGACCCTCTCATCACATAATGTTAAATTAACACGCTCGAATAGCTATTTCACCAGCGTCTTCGTGTCGTTAGGCGTTTTCCTCTTCGGCTATGATCAGGGTGTAATGTCTGGTATTATTACGTGCGCCATCCTGAATTCCTACCACCTCGAACACATCTGATATAGTGATCCAGTGGGCCTTATTTCAAAGACTATTTCCACCAACCTACGGCTGCCCAACTGGGCACCATGGTTGCCATTCTAGAAGTTGGGGCCTTTATATCCTCGCTAATGGTAGGAAAAGTAGGCGATATGATCGGTCGACGAAGGACGATTCTCTATGGTTCCCTTATCTTTGTCGTTGGCGGAGCGCTGCAGTCTGCAGCAACTAGCATGACGATTATGATGGTAGGGCGAGTCCTCGCTGGTCTGGGAGTAGGGGCTCTGTCCACCATTGTTCCTGTTTATCAGTCGGAAATCTCTCCA
Organism: Herpotrichia juniperi; assembly: GCA_014905255.1. Taxonomy (NCBI): domain Eukaryota; kingdom Fungi; phylum Ascomycota; class Dothideomycetes; order Pleosporales; family Melanommataceae; genus Herpotrichia; species Herpotrichia juniperi. Next base: position 142,662 of record BLYF01000033.1, on the reverse strand, counting down.
CCCCACAATAGAGGCAGGCTTGCTTGCATCGAGTTCACTGGCAACATTACCGGGTATGCCGCTAGTGTCTGGGTAGATTACTTCTGCACTCACATAAAGAGCCACTGGTCCTGGAGGTTACCTCTGTTGATGCAATGTTTCATGGGTACTCTTCTTGCAGTCGGCAGCTTGCTTATCTGCGAATCTCCTAGGTCTGTAACCAATCACGTCCAGTATGGATCTTACTGACAGGTATTAGATGGCTTCTTGACAACGATCACGACGAGGAAGGAATTGTAGTTATCGCCAACCTTTACGGAAAGGGGGACATTCACAACCCCAAGGCACGCGAGGAATATCGAGAGATCAAGATGAACGTCCTTCTCCAGCGACAAGAGGGTGAACGATCATACAGTGACATGTTTACTCGCTACCGCAAGCGTGTATTCATTGCCATGTCTGCCCAGGCGCTTGCCCAGCTCAACGGCATCAATGTCATCTCGTACTATGCACCTCTCGTGTTCGAGGAAGCCGGATGGCATGGCCCTGACGCGATTCTTATGACGGGTATCAACTCTATCACGTATCTCTTATCTACCATCCCACCTTGGTATGTTGTAGACACTCTAGGCCGACGCAAAATTCTCCTGTCCGGAGCCATTGCCATGTCGATATCCCTCACATTCATCGCGTACTTCCAGCATCTGCAGATAAGCTGGACGCCACGTCTAGTTGTCACATTCGTCATGATATACAACGCAGCCTTTGGAGCGTCCTGGGGACCTATTCCATGGTTATACCCCCCAGAGATTCTCCCGCTCAGCATTCGTGCCAAGGGTGCTAGTTTGAGTACCGCAACCAACTGGGCGTTCAACTGGCTTGTAGGGGAGTTGACACCCATCTTACAGCAGAAAATCGGATGGCGTTTGTATCTCATCCATGCCTTCTTCTGCGCAATGAGTTTTGTCATTGGTAAGACAGCAACAATCAAGCGTTTTCTATCCAGCCGCTAACCTTACCACAGTCTGGTTCATATATCCCGAGACCGCAAACATTCGTCTTGAGGACATGAACTCTCTCTTTGGGGATGCTACATCAGTTATGCCCACCCCAGCGACATTGGCCGAAGCCGAGTCTCTCTTCAGCCGTTCTCCTGTTCCATCGCTCGATATCCGCACAAGCAGACACGGCGCTGAAGATGCCATTCCTGGACTCGATATCGATCCTCCTGACCTTGATGACCAGACTGGAAAGTCTGCACCTGGTGAGGGTATTGGCGGGTGGATCTCGAATATGGTCAACAGAGGCAAGGGTAACGGAGAGGGTGAGAGCGGTAGATATAAGCAAGTGGGTCAAGATGAAGACTAGTAAGAAACAGGGCGGTGATTTCGGCATTTGCAACCACGATTTTTTCACTACAAATTCTAGCCTTGCTGGTGGGTACGATATCCTTTCTCAGTAGCAAGTTTTGGTATGATAGGCGTAATAGCGGTTGCCATCTGATGAGCGCACGGGGCTGAGCTTTGGATTGCATGTGTACTGGACATTTAATAGCAGCATTGTAAGCGCAGCAGCGTTGTATAGAAAATTTACGATCATCTTTCCACTACATTTGTTCCTTCGTAGTGTATATATGCAAGAGGGCCCAGTGCCATAAGACTTCTCTCCTGCAATCATTAGGCAAGGCGTTGAAGGGCGTCACGTTGCCTCCCAAGGTTTGGATGGGTGGTGGAGGCCAGGTGTTCTCGACACGGTGAGCGAGCACGCTAGTGCCCCTTGCTGAGCTCCAACACCTCGAATTTCTATTTCTGTAACTGATCATCTCCTGCCTTCACCGACGCACCTTAGAGGGGAGTAAAGGTCTGCTTCTTCCGAGAGTTGTTTGGGCTTCCAATGCCTTGCTGCTTCAGTTCTACAATCTAATACTTTACTTCTTCCCTTCGCGCAACCTTCGTTCAACGCGCGTTTTCGGAACCACCAGTTCAGCCCCCCGACCATAAAGCTCCGCATCCAGCCTTGAACACGACACCTTACCTCAACCATACCAGCATCGCGCAAAGCATCCAAAAGACGGATATACGCAGAGATCAAGGCTTCAACAAAACATGGCGGCGCAAACGCGCACAACGGGCATCGACCCGCAAACTGAGGAGCTACGGAGGAGGAATGTTGCAGGCACATATACTGCACCCGCAGGAACACAGGCGCCCACGACTGAGAAATCCAAGGAGAAGGTATGAGACTCCCGGAAACCCCAGAGCTTGATTTCAAGGGTGTCTGCATCATCTGAGCAACGTGCTAATTGAACACAACCGCAGCCCTTCAGCGTCATCGAGTTCCTTGACGAGTGGGAGTTCCTATGGGCTCCCCTGATATTCACCGCGCTCGCCATCTTCACGCGCATGTGGAAGATTGGCCTTTCTCCGATTGTCACCTGGGATGAAGCTCAGTACGCAGAAACTACCACTCTGAAGGCCACAGAGCATTGCTAACATGCGTTATAGTTTCGGAAAGTTTGGTTCCCACTACTTGAAGCGCGAGTTCTACTTCGATGTCCATCCTCCGCTCGGGAAGATGTTGGTCGGTTTATCTGGATACCTGGCCGGATACAATGGATCGTTCGAGTTCAAGTCTGGGGAGACATACCCCGAAGAGCTCAATTATACCTTCATGCGCGTGTTCAACGCCGCATTCGGTGCTGCCTGCGTCCCGTTGGCCTACTTTACAGCGAGGGAGCTGAACTTCAAGCGCCCCACCGTCTGGCTAGTCACTATCATGGTCCTCTTCGAGAATTCGTACACCACTATCAGCAGGTTCATTCTTCTCGACTCCATGCTTCTCTGCTTCACGTTCACAACGGTCCTTTGCTGGGCGAGATTCCACCGTCTTCAGCATGATCCATTCTCTCCTGAGTGGGGTCTCTGGCTGATGCTGTTGGGTGTCTCCATTGGGTGCGTATGCAGCGTCAAATGGGTCGGCTTCTTCGTGACTGCATTGGTCGGGCTATACACGATTGAGGATCTCTGGCACAAGTTTGGGGACGTGAAAATGCCGAAGGTATGGGAAAAATTTCCAAGATTGAACGTCCTGATGCTAACATGCACAGATTGAATTAGCAACCCATCTAGCTTTCCGAGTGTTCGGGCTTATTCTCATCCCCCTTATGGTCTACATGTTCTCATTCTACATGCACTTCGTCATCCTCGAGAACAGCGGCCCTGGAGATGCCCAGATGAGCTCTCTTTTCCAAGCTAATCTCCGCGGAACCGAGGTCGGGAAGGATAGCCCTCTCGAAATTGCCTATGGCTCTCGTGCTACCCTGAAAAATATGGGATACGGAGGCGGTTTGCTCCACTCTCACCACCAGACATACCCAGAAGGTTCAGGGCAGCAGCAGATCACCTGCTATCACCACAAGGATTCTAACAACGATTGGTTCTTCTACCCTAACCGTGGCGAGCCCGATTACCAGCCCGAAGAGGAACTTCGCTACCCTGGTAACGGCGACGCAATCCGACTTATTCACGCTCAGACCGGCCGCAACCTTCACTCTCACCAGGTCCCTGCTCCGGTCACCAAGGCTGACCATGAAGTATCTTGCTATGGTAACACGACTGTTGGTGACACCAAGGACCATTGGATCGTTGAGGTTGTCCGTGATGCCGCTTCAAGGGATTATTCCAAGCTCCGCACATTGACCACCGCCTTCCGCCTGAAACACGCTGATCTCGGCTGCTATCTTCGTGCTGGCAATGTTAACCTGCCTCAGTGGGGTTTCAAGCAGATCGAAGTGACCTGCACCAAGGTCAACAAGCCACGTGATGTCTACACGCACTGGAATGTCGAGAGCCACTGGAACGAGAAGCTCCCTGCTGGTGACCCAGGCTCCTACAAGTCTCCCTTCTTACAAGATTTCATCCATCTCAACGTTGCCATGATGACCTCCAACAACGCCCTCGTCCCCGACCCAGACAAGCAAGACGACCTCGCTTCACAGTTCTGGCAGTGGCCTCTTCTGCATGTTGGTCTCCGTATGTGCGGCTGGGACGACAAGAGTAAGTTATTTGACCTCCTTTCCCCTCTACTTCCGCTAATGTTATGTCTTAGTCGTAAAATACTTTCTCCTCGGCAACCCCGCCGTCTACTGGGGCAGCACTGCCGCCCTCGGCATCTTCGCCCTTATGGTTCTCTGGTACCTCATTCGCTGGCAGCGCGGCTACAATGATCTTAAGCAAGCCGACATCGATCAGATGCACTACGCCGGTTTCTACCCCGTTGTCGGATGGTTCTTGCACTATCTACCTTTCGTCGCTATGGGCCGTGTTACTTATGTACACCATTACTACCCCGCATTGTACTTTGCGATTCTAGTATCAGGATTCTGCATCGATTGGGCGACGAGGAAGCTTAACAGGAATGTTAACTGGATCATCTTTGGGGCGCTGTATGTGCTTATCATTGGTCTCTTCTGGCTCTTCAGGGCGGTGTGCTTTGGTATGGAGGGAAGCAGCACACAGTGGAAGCACCTTAAATGGTTCTCCCAGTGGAGGATCACGGACTAGGGCTTTTAAAGACGCAGTGGTGGGTGGAAACTCCCTCCGCGCAAGGCATATCAACTAGCGGCGTTCAAGAGTGGCGGGTTAACAGGGAGGGCTTCGCTCAAACAATAGGGGTCTTTGAAAACAAAAGAGGAAGGCATTGGAGTTGGCAATCGACTCGGATTGCCTAGCCTAAGTTATTGGAACAGTGCCTTCGTGTAACATCAATTTCAATGTTCTTTTCTTTTGTACCTTTTCTTTGCAGCACTTAGGGAGTGACATAGACTATCCTAGCGGGTGTGGTCGGATTATGACAGGCTAGCGTATGGCGATGAGGATACTAGGGATCGAAGTTGTGTCCTTGAAAAGAGAGACTTTCTACTCTTTAAACCAAGTATACATAATCTGTTGACCAGCACTGCCTCCGAACCTGCCTCCGAACCTAACCCCTAATATATTTCAGCGACCACACGACGTATATCTCACATGTACAAATTTGTGCACACCCTCTATTAGAAACAACACATCCCTTAATCCAGATCACAATCACAGTCCCAACCACAAGATCCACCTCTTCCAACACCATCCCCCCTCATTTTCCTCAGTGAACGGTAAATCCCTATCAGGCCAACCCAACACCTACTCATTCTATCACTCGGCGTCACGGTAACCCTACTATTAGCAAGGACTGTGTTAATATAGATTCTGCTTTGTTAGTTGTGGAGTGGTGTGTCATATAGATGGATGGGGAGGGGTAGAGGTTAGTGATTTCCCTGGGTGTGGATACGTAAAACAATCATATTGATGAAAAGGTTACTGAGTAGGATCATGTTATTGGTGCAGGTGTCGTTGAATCCTAGAGACTGGCAGATGTAGTCGTGGGGTCGTACTTGAATGAAGCCCTGAAGTCCTGCTTTGAGTCGAGTATGAGGTCATGGGCTTACTTTGCATTGATGAATGCGTTTGTTTGGATCTGCCAAATGATAATATCTTTATGGTTCTAAGTGTGGTTTGGGGTTGAGTACGGGTGACACAGTATGTGGGACTGTTCAATAACCTCGCAAGGGTTTCGAACTGGTAGCGAAGGGCTTCGCAGACTCAGATGAAGAACAGAAAATACTGTGAAGCGTGGGGACCTATGATGCTTTTGGGAAATATTGCAGAGATGCAATGTAAGTCTCCTCTCATTTCCGAAGATAGCTTAATTTTATTGCACTGTAGTGTATAATACATCGGCTTTAATACTAAAAATAATTTTTGTATTTTACCCGGTTGTCATTTCGTTTGTCTTTTCAACATTTTTTATACTCATTTCTCAAAGTAAAGAGAGAGGAGGGAAATAGTTTTTCATCCTTTGTCAAGTCTACTTTTTATTCTCTCCAGCTCTATTACCTCTAATCATCTTTAGCCATATCCGACTTTCACCCCTCCTATAATTCCATTAATCTAAACCCCTTAATGTATATGCTAATACATGTTTATCTCCCTCCTTAATCCCCTATGATAATAGACTGGCTTATTTACCTTGTATTATTCCCTAATATCTACCCCAGCAGCCTTTTAAACTTAACACCCCCTTATACTCTCTATTATACTATTTCTAATTTTAGAGAAAATGTTTTTTTCTCTTCTCAGCAATGTGTCTTTGTAGACACGGCCTGGGATATGCAATAACATACTTCATAATAGGACCATTTTTTATACAGAATTAGAGATACAATACTAAATATGAATCAACTTTAAGAATAACTTTTACACCCTGCACATTCGATATCAAGCATAACAAGCCAATGTCTGCAATAACAGCTAAACGACACATACAGAGTGTATTCACATCAGCTACAAGCTAATTCGTGCTCTACAGTAACATACACATCATCGATGCTAGAATACCTCGTTCTCATGTTCTAGGAATCTTGCCTTCCATGAATCTAACGCCGTCGCGGTGGTTTCCGTTCGGGGGTTAAACATGTAGCCCTAGATTCATATCAACACCAGCCTACAACCATCTCAATACCTCTCTTCTTCCTTTGACCTTTTGATCAGAGTTGCCTTTGACTCGGTAAGTATAGTAAGTACTACTTCTCATGTCACAACTTTACATCATCACTCTAATTCGAATTCTCAACACCCATACCTCTCTATATCTTTCTTCTCCACATACTCATCTATGTATATTAGTTTTGAGTATTAGGTAAACAGCAAATCCTTTCCAAGGTGTCGATATCAAATATACGCACGTTCGATGCAATATCTCTCGCCCATTCAGTTTAACCTGCATTACTAACTCCTCCTGTGCGTTAGAAATTATAATATTTAGATATCATGTCGTCAACCATCTCCATGCGACGACTTGAATTATCACAGAGCATATTACCAGGGCATAGGAAATGAACTGGAGTCTACAAACGTGCAGAAACGGAGCTGAAACGGGTAGAGGGGACACAGCAGGAGGCAACGTGAAGATTTGCGTCTGAGCTTCCTCGAATAGTAACGTGCATATGCAAGAGAGGGAAAAGAGCGACGAAGACGGACTGAAATCCCGAACATGGTCGTCAAGCGATCATCTCATCTACAAGAACCGTCCGGTTCCCTCTGACAGCGATGATGTAAATCTGCACGACTTGCCGCATTCGCTTGCTAAGTTGCTAGGATTATCTGGAGTTCTCAAGCAGGACGATGACTTTGGACCACATTTATTAACTACTTGGACACCTGATTTTACTGGAAAAGGGTATCAATCACCCCACCAGGTGAAGCACAATTCGTGTCAAGAAGTCTTCGTTCCTCTATCACCCCTCCATCACCCCACTGTCACCGTGTCACCAAACTCTGCGTTCCATGTGCGGGGTGCGTTCCCATCAGCGGACAAAGTTCCGAACGCAAGCCGCTGTCAAGTTTGACCCTGAGACACGTCGCAAGGGTTTTGCTTGTCTTGGATCGTTCACTTGCAGGCAGCGATCATTCAGCAGTCGGAATGCTTGCTGTATTTATCATTTGTGGAATTAAGGTGGTGACAGATGATTCATCTGGAATGTTGCATGGCCTCATACCATGCCCCAAATATTCCGACTTCAACTCTACTCGCTCCCACGCTCCACTTCCAGATATATGGTTTCACCGTTTCATCATTTTAGCTTCAGCCAACAGACCTTTGTATCCTCCTTACTTCATCCTAGTGAACCCTGCTTGTACGTCATCACCGCAGTCCATTCCACAATTATAAAGGGAGGTGGGTTCAAGCGAGCTCAGTCAGACTTGTAATCACCGCGAACTCAGCCCTCGATTCGGGAGACAGCGGTGCGTTGCCCGGGCGGTCGACGACGACGGTGTGAACGCCTGCTTTGGTTGCTGCTACGGCTTCTGTGTCTTTGCGTTAGTAGGCATCAAGGGAGTTTGAATGTGCAGTGATGACAAGGGGAGTGTATGATGGTTGAAGGTAGTCGGAACCAGTGCAAGTTCGGCGGAGAGGTTATGACAAGGTAGAAAGGAATAAAGTTCTTGTAGCGAGGTTAATCCCTGGTGTTGAGTTTACAGATATGATAGAACATGTTTGCATGCTGCTGGAGCCAAGTATTCGCAATCGCTGATTGTGTCATAGCTGTTTATGGGAGAGGCTCTCCATATTAGTGAAATGAAGTTGTGCCATCGGAATCGTTTCACAAAACAATATGGGATGATGACAAGGATAAAGACATGTTGGTGGTATCGACGAAGGACGAGAAGCGGTTGGAAATCGATGATATGGTGAGGGCGATGAGAAAGGAAGGCACCCAACATACCGTTTACGTTGTCGGTCAAGAACGTCACCTTGCTGGCCTCGACACCCAGCTCCCTACAGATTTTCACATAAGACTCCCTATCCAGCTTTGATCCTGCTGTCACAGTATCAAAGTGAGCGGAGAAAAGGGGCTTCAAGTCTCGAGTGCTCAATCCGTCATCGACGTGAGTAAAGAACTGGAGTTGAGCCTGGACGCTGCCTGAGCTGAAGATGGCGAGCGTTCTGCCGGCGTTCTTCCAAGCTTCGAGGGTCGGGATGACATCGTCGAAGAGCGGGGTCTTGAGCTCGCCTTTGCCATAGCCGGTCTTCCACAGATTGCCTGTGGAGCGGTCAGTCAGATGGTGTTGGCCAGGAGGTGAAGTGACGACTGATAGCAATGTTGGACAGCAGTACAGAAGCAATTAACACGAAACAGGGCACTGTGGGTATATTTTGATATAGCTGAGATGAATGCATAACGACAACAAACAATGGTGGGTATGCTCGGGGTACGAAGACGAACTCAGTTCCGCCACGTATACGAAAGAGCCAGTGCTCAGTAAGAAATACCCAATGCGCAATTCTAGTTGGCAAGAAATATAACCAGTTTTGCAAAGTATTATCGTACGTGCCCTAGACCAATCTGCAAGGCGAGGATTTTGTATGGGCAAATCTCATCACAGGAGGATCCCTTTGGGGTGCATATCCCGGGCCGAATGGGTGCCTTTCGGTCTCCGCTAACGTTATAGCGGATATCGCGGCCACGGCGGCTTTCGACGTGGTGAAGATCGCCAGGCGGGTCTTTGGGTGCGTATGGATGCTCATCGGGAAGATACTGACGTGGGAGCTTCCCTGGAACAAAGTGCTTGACAGACGGAAAAAATAGAACAAACCTACCTTGCAGCTGCTTCAAGTACACAGCCTTGACGTCTCTACGCGTCAGATCCTCGACATGAGCCAACAGCGTCGCGGCATCCGACTTCGTCTCGTCAGGAAACCCCGCAACGAGTTCCTGAAAGGCCGGATCGCTCCACGAGTCGTGAGCTAGTGTTGTGAGACGTTCGACTGCATACGGATACTGCGGTTATGGTGAGCATGGAGTGAGTTGGAAAGGGGAAGTTACCCCACTCCAGCTTGGGGTCGCGTGACGCATGGTGAGGACTGTGATGGAACTGCAGGGCTGGGAGAGACGAGAAGGAGAGGCTTGAAAAGGAAATGAGTGGCTGAACGACAGCCAAAGATGTGAAAGAGATGGATGCGCGGGCCGTCCTCGGGTTGGGGCTCGACTCGAGTTGTTCGTTATTGATCACACGCTTCTCTAGATGGCGGGGAAGCCAACCTCGCAGGGACTGATCGCAGAAAGAAAACGCTTCTTACCAGAACATCCTTCACGAAGGAGATGGCAGAGACGGTGCCCTCGCTGGTTGCGGAAAAATGGCGTGGTCAGCATCGGTCTTCCGTAACGGTCGCACGTATGGCTGGGCCACACCACCATGTCTGGATGGCTGGTGTTTCAGTGGCGCATGCAAAATCTGGGGTAGCTACTGAACGACCATGACGAGAAAAGCGCGTGGCTCTTTGATGCTGCGGTGCATCGTCGGATGGCGACTTGGCCTGGCCAGAACAAGCCAGAGCAGGCGCTTGCATTGGGAAGGTCAAAGACCACATGCAGGTCGAGGACCAGTCGATGTTGAGAAGAGGCGAAGGAGACGAGATGTGAGATGAATGAACAGCAAACTCACATGTCGAGAAGGACGCATTCAGTGCGCGCCCAGCGCGAGGTGTCCAGAGACGCGGCAGACATGTTGTTGATTGTTGTGGTCGGGGGTTAGAAGGGCGGTGAAGGGTGAAAAATTCTCTGATAGAGGACATCTCTCGCTTGTCATGTTGTGTGTGCTGGGGTCGAGATGTGGTTGGTGCAGAGACAACACAGAGTGGTGATAACAAGTTACAGTATCGACTGCTTGCCGAATTGGAAGCTGCGCTTCGTAAAGGTGAGGCAGGAGCGAAAATTTTCACCTTGAATGCCAGACCGCCATCCGTGCCGTCAAGCAGACATGGCGGAGGAAGTTATGAAGCTGTGTTCTGATACTACCAGCCGCTCTTGTGATTGTGCTCGCAAGCCGTCATGTACAACGGGCTACGATACGGTAACATGAGGAATACAATGTCTGTCAGCAAGTGCCGCTAGGACGGCAAGTTGGTCTCAGAAGACAACTGTCTAGAATTGGGTGTCTTTCTCACGGCACATGTTGTCATGGCATGAAGCTCTGATACTGCGACACCTCGCAAAGAAGGCGATGAAGACGTTAGGGTGCGCATTGAGAAGAATGAATACTTTGTATGAGTACCTTGACAACCTCGAACGAAGATGGATTTAGTTAGATAGTATTCGCGAGATGCTTTCGGGACGATGCAGTATGCTCCTCGCGGATATGCATCTCCACTGGTCCCACTGGTCCCACTGGCCCACTGCAATCCACTGCGATCTGTTGTTCTGTTACAAACAGCTGTCTGTATTCAACGGAATCGTCGGGCTGCTATAGGCTACAAGGCCGTAAACATGGTGTGTTGTCCGCGAAATCTGTTGTTCTTTCTTCACCGCCATGGGATTTCCGGGCCTGGGAGGTTGGCAGCGCTGCAAGTGGTGCAGCCAACCTGCATTAGTGGCCTTCGGGGCCGTCGAGTACCTGTCCAGCACGACTTGGTGGTGGCGAGTGTCGTGCCTCTCTGTGCTCCTCAATCCAGTCAAGGCCAGTCAATATTGAGCGCAGCTGCAGACCCTTTGCGGTCGAGGCCATCACTACGGAACCTTTCGGTCAGGCTACGGAGCGACGACACTGGCCGGGGCTCGAGGGAGACTCCGGCCTCGGGACTGCACGCAATCCTGCTATCTATTCTTGCCCTCTCTTGCGTGCATCCGCCGCTGCCATTCGTGCAAGGCTGTCCACACCGACTTTGTTTCATCTCCGGCAGACAGGCAGTCTAACCAGTGCACAACGGCCACGATGTTCGCAGCGCCGTCAAGTTCAGTGCTGCAAACATGTCGACAGCTGCGAGCTTTCCCCAGATCCAGATCCAGCACAGTACATGGCGGCCGCTACCCGCTGCCCGTGCGTGTGGTGCGGAACCTGAGGGAGCACAAGACCTGGGCAAGGTTCCGAGCGCTAACAGGTGCGAGTGACTTGAAACTTGTCATGGCTCGATCGGGACAGCTGTTCAAAGCAGCCCCTGAGTCGCACCGCACCTCAGTCAAGGTGGCTGCACGCAGGCCTGATGCGCTCTATCAAAAGAGGCGGCAGGCGGCAGGCGGCAGATTGCTGGGGGACGCACTTTGATATTTGTAGACGACAAACGATAACGGTCTCGCGCGGGCTGCTCGTGGTGGAGGGCGACTGAACCCGCATCAGCGATTAGAGGGTGGCGAGGCCAATGAGGACACGCAAGCTGGTAGGACAAAGGCAGGACAAAGAGGGCTGCGTGCTTGGATCAGCACCGCTCGCGGCCGCAATCAGCGATCAACGGGAGCGAGTGGTGTGGACGACGGGGCGCTTGGCACACGTGTGCTGCATCCATAATAATTGTGAGCAAGGAGGCGTTTCAGGCCTGCTGGTGTTGGAGGTGCTGCTGGTGAAGGCATTATTGTCCGTCGCTCGCAAATGATGGACAAAGTCCGTCGCCGTGGCCATGGCTGTCGCCGCAGTCGCCGCACGCAGCCGCACAGGAAGAAGCGCGTGGGCAGCGTCTAACGGACCACGCAACGCAGGACTCGGGCAGGTCTCAGGCAGGACTCACGACTCCCGCAGGAACTCGCGACTGACGGCGGCAGAATGCGCTGGACTGTCGCTCTGCGTGTCGCCAGTCTCCTGAGGATGAGGTGACGGGGGCAGAGGCATTCGACGGCATTCTGCTGGCTTCGATTCGAGGCCCTGCCCGGTGATGCATGCACGTACGCCGCGACGGTGAATACAGCCTAGCGCTGGGCTTACGCCAATGCTGTTTATATTAGCAGGCTAGGCTGTTCGCGGGCAAGCGGGCGCCAGCCAAATGGGCGGTGTCGTCCATTGTTGTCTGGCGTGGATTTCCTTGGATGAACTCAGGTGTCAGCTCGCGCTAACCAGCCCATGCTCTTAACTGCTGCGTCGTCCGGCACTCTCCTCCCCACCTCACCACGAAGCCCTCATGTTGTTGTCCTGATATACATCGTCGTTTTTGCTAGCCAGCACCCGCACGCTCCCTTTCTCCTCCACTCCTCCTTCCGCCATTCCACTTCTTGTCCTCCGCCTACCTAATCAGACCTCTCACGCCGCCCATTCCTCTCGTTACGCCGCAACCACCTACCTCCCTGCCTCTGGAGCCACGGCTAGCTAGACAACGCAACAACAACAACCCGTCCACGCTTGCCCCTCCCAGCCCTCCATCCATCATCCATACACATCCAAGCAACAAGCCCCACCCCCCGCGACCTCATATAACTCCATCGTCCGTCCTCTCCTTGTCGGCCATTGCATTGATGTGATCAGAGAAGCACGTTGCTGGCGATCATCCACCATCATCCTCAACACCCGCAACAACGAACCACCACGCTCCAGCACTCGAGATAGCCACTTGTGGCAGATACAGCACGCCACCACAACCTTCGATCGATCCTCTTGACCTCCCGTTCGAATCGTTTGCCTATCCCACCACCACCACAACCGACCCGTGAGCTCCGTCCGTCTCTTGACTCACACCTCGACAAGAACACATCTCACAACAACCCTATCTGTCAGCTCCGCCCCACGCCCGCCCTTCTATACGCTTTACGAATTATACCACATCACGCAGCCGTCTTCTCCTGTTCTTGTCTTTTCGGACGTCCACACGACATCCACCTTTGCATACCCGATCGCTCGTTGACGCGGGTTATCCATTTACAACTAATCTATCAAATGAGCGACACATTCTCTTAACTATTTCCTTGTCTCTACTGCAAGTCGCCGGACCCCCCTGTGCATATTCCCGACGACTCTTTCCTTTGCCTTCAGACTCTTTGGAGCGCCCTGTTTACTTTGACGACATCACTTCACACTGTGCTATCACCCCATTCTGGATCGGACTCTATACCATATATCGCTATTTCGCTCAACTTCTGTCGTCACCTAAAAGTGCAATAGACATTGATTCTTTGGATTGACGGTTGTCGACCCTCTGTTTACGACTTCGGACCCCCATATTTCGGCGCACTCTACTCATCTCATCTACTATCGGACTTTCCTGTTCTTCATCTTCAGCTTTCTGCCACCGGGTCTCCATCCGCGGTCCCTTTCGGCACCACCTCTATTATCCCACCCCCAGCCTTACCTATGGAGTGCATGCGCAACCTGCTTCAAGAGGGTGTTGTGCTTAACGGACGGTATGAAACCATCTCTCCACTCAACCATGGCTCTTTCGGCATGGTCTTCCAGGCCAAGGACCTCGTAACTGGCGAAACCGTTGCCATCAAGGTCATCACGAAGTCTGACGCTGCTTCCACTTATCCGTCATCCTTCGCCGTCGATGAGCGCTCCGAGGAACTTGCCGTCCACCTTCGTATCGGCTCGCACCCCAACATCGTCAACTTGCTTCAATCCTTCGAGTCCGAGACTCATATCTACCTCGTTCTCGAGTTCTGCTCCAATGGCGATCTCTATGAGGCCATTCGCCTTGACAAAGGCCCCCTGGAGACCGAACACGTTCGCGAGTTCATGCACCAGCTTGTTGACTCGGTTGAGCACATGCATGCTAAGGGTGTCTACCACCGCGATATCAAGCCAGAGAACATCTTCCTTACCCAAGATGGTACCATGAAACTTGGTGATTTTGGCCTTGCTACTACTGATGTCTGGTCGTGGGAGATTGCTGTAGGCAGTGATCGCTACATGGCTCCAGAACAGTATGACCCATCTAATGCTGGCTACTCCACAGCAAAGGCAGACATCTGGGCCATCGGCATCTGCTTGTTGAATGTGCTCTTCGCCCGCAACCCATTTGCTGTTCCCGCCGAGTCAGATCCTCTCTACGCCGACTTTGCTCTCGATCGCCAGTCCCTTTTCGACGTGTTCCCCAACATGTCCCAGGACGCTTTCGAGGTCTTGGTGCATTGTTTGGCTCTCGACCCTGAGAAGCGTGACCTGAACCTGGTACGTGACGCCATCGAACGCGTTATCAGCTTCACCACCGATGATGAGGCCCTCGATGAGTTCTGCACAGAGGAGCGTGAGCCCATTATCGCGAGTGCCAACCGCGAGCCTCTTCGCACTCCTTCCTTGTCGACTCCTCAGCTCGACCAGAATGGCTCGTTCCCTTGGGCCAAGGCTCTCGCCATGTCTCCACCTCAGCCCATCCGTCAACTCTCGGCCATCCCAGATACCGAAGTGTACGACGAGGACATGTACCCAAGCTACACTCGCTCCAACCGTGGGTGGTTCGATGTCAAGCCAGACAATGCTTCGAATGTTTCTTTCGTCGACTCCGGACTGGGCCTGTCTTTCAAGTCTACTGACCTCGCTATTCCCGAGTCAAGCAAGTTCATTCGCTCCCGACCTATGCCCATCTCCGGCTCTCTTCCAGCCAGCGCCGCCATCCCGTTCAAGAGCATGTCCTCTGTCTTTGGCAAGAAGCGTGATACTATCTCCAAGAGCTGGAGTGATCTTTGGGACGAGGAGGAAGAGGAGGCCACCATCACCGATACTGAAAATGAATACGTTCCGGTGGCCGTCTTGAACAAGGAGAAGTTGAACTCATCTGAGACTGGCTCTGGTGTCTCTACTCCCCGTGCCGGGCTTTCGGAGTTGAAGAACCCTGCCACCGTCAACAACAGCAGGAGTCGATCACCCAAGGACAACCGCCGCGCGGTTGAACACGTTAGCGAACACACTGGATTCGTGTTTGAAGAGCACCATGCTCCTCGCTATTCGCCTCCATCAAAGCGTACCGTTGCAGACAAGTGGGCAGCACTGGGCGACCGCAGGCGCGGTCCCCAGCCAGCTACGCCAAAAAAGACCATCCGTTCCCCCAAACAAGCCCAGCCAACGACGGCCTCCGCCAGGAAGCGAAGCCGAACTGACAGCTGGAGGCGCCCAATCAACTGGGGTCCCAGCCAGCAGGAGAATGGCATTTGGGAACGGAAGGACACCTGGAACGCCATCAAGGATTGGCGCCATAACACATCTCACGCACACGATGATGATATGGGCGACCTTGAGTGGGTTGGAGGTTGGGAGTAATTTCCCTCTCCAAATTGTAGTCTTGACACTTTCATCCCTTTTTTTTTTCTTCTTTTCATTTCCTTGCACACAAACAGAACGATACCTGATAACGCCTTTAACACTTTTGGAACCTCGGAACACTTTTTCTCGATGAGCGAAACAGTTTGAACCTTGTAAACTAAGAGATACCATTTCCTTGCTTCTCTCCTCTACTCATACCCATCCTCTCAGAGTCGCCACAGACCAGAGTTTTCTTATCAGTGTTTCCTTTGTTTTGGGAAACTACATTGGGAATGTATGAGTGCGTTTGGGGAAATGAAACCGCCATCACACCAAACTGTAACGATGAAAGGGCTTTCTCTGGTGGACTGTTCGGAGCGCACTCTCTCTTTTTTTCGATTCTACATATGTAAGGGATGAATAGTTTGTCAAGACTCGTATCCGTCAGGTTCTGGGTAGCCCGGTTGGGATTGCCAGAATCGGGATTTTACCCACTCAAACAATTGTGCCACAATGCTTTGCCTTGGTGACGGTGACGATCAGCTAACACTTGGAGAAATTGGTAGTTGTTGCGCCTTCTTGCAATTGCGCTGGCGAACTCGCATTGGCATTTGCGCAGAATCACATCATTTCCCACAGCCACGAGACTTTGCTCTTCTCCCATCGTAGTCTGCTAAGTGGATCCATGAGGCTGAGGTATCTAAACATAGACAATACATCGCTTTGTAACCACTGCACCCATCTTCCATTGTGTATACAATTGCACGCGATTCATTAACCACCGAAGGCATTGTTGCCTCCTCTCTTTTATCCGGCGCCTTCCTCGCCTTCGCGGAACCTTTTTTTTTTTTTAGCAAAGGTGAGGGGCCAAGCTTTGCATAACTCCGTTGGCCACTACCGCCTTCTGCCTACTTTCGCAACACGCTCCCATACAGACATGATTCCCGGCTAGGGATATCTGTCCTCTCGGTGGCGCATCAGGCGGCAGTGGCACTTCCTGTCACGATCTCGGTAGTGCGTCACGTTCCTGTTCCTTGGTCACTAGCGTCCGTTTTCCGGCCCACGCGTTGACGTGCGTCACTTTTGCCTCCATACACCACGGTACTCAGTAAGCTGGATCTTAGAACCGCTGTGCGTGTGATACTTGTGATCTTTTGGTAGGTGGGATTATGTATCTTCCAGATCGCTTTGCATAAGCGGACTTGGGCATGTTGTTCACTGAGCTTGCTCCCTCTTTCGCTCTTGGAAGTCAACACTGGCGTGATGTCGTGGGTCACGCTCCGTCTTTGATGCGTTGTCGTGCTGTGGTTGACACGTAGCGGTTCCTGAGTGCGTCAAGGCAGGAACTGGAGAACTGATAAGCATCTGTCACGTCGAGCCGAGATGGAGAGCGCTTCGCTCGACGATGATAACGTAGACCACGTATAGCTCCTGTGCAGTGAGTATGTGGAGTCGGATCGCTTGTATTACGTTGTGTGTTGATCTCTAAGTCGTGACTCCAATTGACTCCAATTGACGCCTAAGCTTCAAAGTTAACTGCAAGATCCAAATGTGGGTATCATAAAAGCACCGAAACGCCGCCTATCTTTTCCCATCTCCGTCCTATCCCATCCTGCTACGTCACCCTTCGAACCCCTCCATCTTGGTAGTTCAAGTTCAAAGACCGGGAGGCCCGCTCGGCGCATTCGGAGTGATTGGGCTCGCAAGCCCCTTACTCTTCCTCCGCTCTTTCTTACTCAACTTCTGCACACCACTCACACTTCCCTTCCTCGATGGTCCACTAATATCCGTAGGCAGAGGCGTAGGCGGTGGTTTTGGTGTGACCGCTGGCTTAGGGGTGTTCACTCCACTCTCTGTCCCCTTGGGAAGCACAGCAAGGGTAGTGGATTGGGTGTTGGAGAGGGAGGCTTGAGAGGCAGCCTTCTCCGCTTGGGCTTTATTTCGAGCTTCGACTTGACGTGTGGTAGTGCCGTACACGAAGGCGCCAGGCTCGCCTACTAGCGGGTTCTCGTCCATGTATTCAGTTCCGTGGCGTTGGGTCAGAATGAACGAACTCATGAAAAAGGCATCCGAGAAGTCAGTTTCCGAGGTCTCGGTGCCGGCTACTGGCTGCGAACTTGTCTCTGCTTCTGGGCCAGGCGTCCCGAGCCTGCTCGAGGCGATGGCCTTGGGTGCGGCTTCGTAGGAAGGCGGGAGGTATGTGTGGCCTGTGGCGGGACTGTAGTGTGACATGGACTTTGAGATCTCGAAAACTTCCTCAAGGTATACGCTAGTGGTAAGCAACCGCGTCTGCAGCACATCCAACAGGCTCGGCGCCATCAATATCCTCGTCCCAACCGTATAGTACGTCCCCTGTATCTCCACCTTTATTCTTTCCTTCCCCTCCTCCACCACTCGTTCCTTCATCTGCCGTTGAATGACCCATCCTTGCCCCGGTCCTTGTGGCTCCTGTATCACAATGAATTGCAGCCCCAGCGGATAGCGTTGTTGGAGGGCCTCTTGGAACTTGGCATGGGAATCGAGAATGGCCTGCCCGCCGGGCGCGCTGCGTAACTGTGTGAAGAGGGCGACGTTATTGGACGCGCCGTCGAAGAAGGGACTGGACATGAAGTACCACATTATGGACTCGGAGTTTAGATTCCCGCCGGGGAGCTCGAGGAGGGTGAGAGGCTGGTCGAACTCGATCTCATCGGGGAGGGGCGGTTTGGGCGGCATGGTGGCGGGTTGTATTGTGGTAGTTGTGTGCAGAGAGAAAGGAACGTGAATTGGCTTTGAATTTGGTTTGGAGGTGTGGGGGAATGTGCAGGCGGGCAGCCAAGAAAGGGCCCAAGCTCCTTAAAGTCTACCTAGCTAGAGACGTCGGAAAGCTGCTACACGTCCGCGCTCCAACCACATTCACAACTCAACACCATGGATCTCGTTCAAACAGTGCGCAAAGAAGGCAGCCGGTGCGTTTATCCGTGATTTCCTCACATCGCAATGATACTAACAACCCCCCAGAGGCGGCCGCGCCGACTTCAAATGGGAAGATGTCAAAGCCGACGCCCAGCGCGAAAACTATCTCGGCCACTCCCTCATGGCGCCCGTAGGCCGCTGGCAACAAAACAAAGATCTCAACTGGTACGCGAAAGGCGACGACGAGTCCGCCGAGTCCGCTGCCCAAAAGCTGAAAGAGGAGAAGAGGAAGTTGAAGCAGGCCGAGGAGGATGCGATGTTGGTGGCTATGGGATTGCCGGTTCCCGAGAGGGGGAATGCGAATATGGAACCGTTGGGGGAGAAGGCAGGGGAGCGTGCCATCGGGACGGGTGATGAGGACGGGAAGAAGGAGGAAGAAGACGAGGTCAAGAAAGTCAAGGGCGCAGAAATGGGACCTCCAGCGCGGCGGAGAGATCGCAGCAGAGATCGAAAGGAGCGCTCTGGCAGGGACCGAAGAGGTCGCGATGACGATGAGAGGAGGAAGAGGAAGAGATCTAGGAGTCGGTCGAGGGAAGGGAGAGATAGGCGAAGAGACCGTTCAAGGTCGAGGGAGAGGGCACGCAAGAATGAAGACAGGCACAGGCATCGATCAAGGAGCCGCGAGCATAGGAGACGGGAGGATCGCGATCGACGAGGCGGTCATCGGGAACATCACAGGGAGCGACTGCCGGACGAGGAACGGCCGCGATCCAGGTCGAAGGACCGACAGCGCCGGCGGAGGAGCAGGTCGCCGTATGAGAAGGACAAAAGGAGAGATTGATCAGCCTGAGATCTTACAATTCTGTTTCCCATTACTCATACCCCATATAATATTCACAGTGGCAACAAGTCATCATTCACACATCTCAAACGTCTTCATATATTTCATGTATCTGCCTGCTTCTACACCGTTCTTTCGAGCACGCTTTCCACCACCTTCATAACCTCAATCAACTCCTCGTCCTTCATCGGCCTACCCATTATCTGGACAGCCCCCGGTGCGCCCTCAACAGCATCGGGTTTGTCTAGCCGCTGGTCAGTACGGCATCGTGCCAGGAATATGGAGGGACTTACATGGTGGCTCGTACTTCGCATTCTCATCGAGGAAAGCCTCATCGAGTTTCTTGTCCGCCTTCAAATACGGCAGAATGCCTGCCGGATACTGTTTGTCGTCAGTTTCGCTCCTCGTCCCTTCCTCTTCGTTGGAATCAACAGGGACTTACGTCGATCAAATTCTGCAGCACAGTATACGTGGGTATTCCGTAAGTATCATGCGGTACTGCCGTGGCCTGATAGCCCGGACAGATCACCGCGTCCAACCCATTCTTGACGAAAGTATCATGCCATGCGCTCAGCACCTTTGCTCTTTCCACGTTGATTTCCCACAGCCCGTCCAAGTCCGCTGTCCACCCTTTCAACTCCTCGGGAAATGCCGTAGCAATTGAAGGCACCCATGGTTCTCCCGAGGTGAGGATGTATTGAACCGGCGTCTTCTTCGGGTCCAGCATAAAATACTTGTACGCTAGTAGCGAACTATCCCACACGTCCGGAACCCCTTCCGTTATATCCACAATCTCATGGCCCTCCTTCTTCAAAGCCGTGGCGGCAGAATGCAACACTCTCTTCACACTCGGATGCAATGGCCGTTTCTCGCAGCCCCTTAGCAATCCAAATCTCAGCGGCCTGCTCGGAGCCTCGACTTTCCTCCACGGCACGTCCAAAACCCCCTCATCAACCTTCCATGGCTCAGCGTCGATGGCCGTTTTGAGGAAGAGCTCGAGATCGCGGATTGAGTACCCCTGAGGTCCAATAACTGGCAATATCTGACCCGGACTCCCCAGTCTTCCAGGCGGCGTTTTGCCCTTAAACGGCACCCTCCTCGCCGTAGGCTTAAAGCTTTTGATCCCGTTGCACAACGCAGGTATCCTATTACTCCCCGCAATATCAGTAGCAAGTCCCAACACCGAGCCTCTCATAGCTATCAGTGCGCCCTCACCTCCTGTGCTGCCTCCAGCGGTCAGGGAGAGGTTTCGGGGATTCAGAGTGCGGCCGAAGATGTTATTGTGGGAGTCGGCGGTCATCATGGATTGGGGGAGGGAGGTTTTACAGTACAGTACAGCCCCGGCCTGGAGGAGAATGTCTACCAAGGCGGAATTTGAGGGTGCTGGGGGGTGGGAGAGGAAGGATACATAGCCGATTGTTGCTTGGATACCTTCTACGTTGAATGAATCCTGATTTCAGTCAGTTTGATCATCCGGGTATAATCTCTAGTATCTTCATCGGCGCCAGAATGAAACTACGTCCAAAGCCAATGCCACCTCTTGAACGTAACAATCGGCCACGCATATCAACAACTCACCTTCAAACTAATCGGCAGCCCATGCAAAGCCCCCATGGCCCTCCCCTCGCGTTCCAAGAAAGCGTCACACTCCTTTGCCTTCTTCAATGCTTGTTCTGGAAAGAATTCTGTAAGGCAGTTTACGAACTGCTGCGCAACCGCCGCCCGTTTGCAAAACGCCAGGGTCACTTCTTCACTCGTTGCCTCTTTCTTAATCATTTTCTGAACCAACTCTGTTGCATCGTAGTTTTCTGTCAGGTCGATTTCGCGCTCGGTAAGGATACCACATGATTTGGGGATGTCGACAACTGAAGTAGCAGGGAATGATGAAGCTGGGGTCAAAGGGTCGGTTGGAGATGCAGTGCCATGGATTTGGGTGAGAGTTGATTCCGGAAGTCGCCAGTCTTTTGGTATTGCTTCGTAAAGTGCAGCACGTTTTTGAGCGGATAGGGTTTGCCAGTCTGGTTTCGGTGCGGAGTCTGTGGTCATTGTGAGATAGATCAGAGGTCTTGACTATGTATGCTCTTGAGAGGGTGGGGAAATTGGATTGAAAGACCGTTGGACAGCAAAAAGTGCTAGGAAGAGCAGCGTGTTATAAAACAGGGTAGAGTATGTTGGGGACGAGGGAGGGAAATAATTTAAAAGAAGTGAGGGGTTAGCAGATCCTTTTGTGCTTATATCCTCATACAGGTCACAGTCCACGACAATGCATGGTATCACGTGGCTGTCAGTGTGGACATCCAATTGGGGAGCCGGTCGGAACGACTCCGAAAAATTGATGTTGATATGGCACAACGACAAGGCCGAGGATCGAAGTCTATGGAATGGTAAATGCATGATTGTTTATTTCTACAGATCGTCTACATATAATGTATAAACTAATTTGAACAAGTTGTGACCTTGCGGGAAGAATCAGCTACCCCGCAATACCACCACGTTCTGTATGACTTCTCCGAACTTCCGCTCCCAATTTGTGTTCAGAGCGTCTCACCAGCCGCCCTCCGAATCCAACTCACTACCTCATCCGGGTGGCTAAGATAGGGACTATGGCTGCTATTGAGTCTCTCAACCTCAATCTCCCCGCCCATTGCCTTAACCCCACCGGTCATCATTTCCTGCGCGAAACTCGGGATCGAATTGTCATCCTCACATAGCAAGTAGGAGGTAGGAATCTCTTTCCAGCTCGCGGCGGTCGACTTCGCCTTAAAGGTTCCGTAGGAATGTGACTCAATGAGCTTGAAGTACTTCTGCTGGTCTTCGGGAGAGAGGTCGTTGTAGAAGATGTTGGGGTCGTTGGCAATGGCGTTGTCGCCCTAAAGGGTCGTTAGTTTAGCTCATTACAGTTCGAGTTTCGATCGATAAAAGTATGGAGGCAGGCAATGGAGGTCATAGCCGAGGAACATACCTCGAGAGTCCACCAAGCCGGAATTTGATGCTGAATAGCGTCCATCAAACTGACACCCTCGGGCACAAGAAACGCGCACATGTACGCTCCCTTGACAACACCACCCTTCTTACCCGCCTCCTCACGCTGCTTCTTGCCATACCCCACTAACCCAGAGCTAGCAACGATGCCAGACCAGCTGTGGGGAACAACGACAACATCGTTGCCGTCGCCAATAGCTTTGGTGACAAGTCCTTGGAGCGTAGCAATGTCTTCACTCAGGTCTTGTGGAGGAGTGGAGTTGCCCACAGAGGGAAGCTTTTCTGTATGTACGGTATAGCCGGCATCCTCGAGCTTGGAGATGATGGTGGTGAAGCTGGCGGGTGTGTGCCACGCACCGGCAGTGAGGACGATTTGGGGTTTGGTAGACATGGTGGGAAGTTGATCAAGGCAATTAAGATGTGTGAAGTAGAGGAGGGAGAGATGGAGGAGAGAGTTGATGACTGGAGGAATGAGGCACAGTAGACTTAGAGATATAAAAGGGAGAAGGTGCGGGGTGAGAGTTGATAAAGAAAGAGCAAGGGCGATGGCCGTCCTTACGCGCTTTCCCAATTAGAACAGCTTCACACTGCTGGGGTCTTACGCAGATGGTCTTCTAATCTATCTTCGGGTTTCGAGATCAGCTCAAGCTGTAGCTCCAGTTGCCTTACAAAGTGCAGGGTGTGGGAGCGGGTGGTGGGGGTAGATGTGAGGGGTACGAAGAGCTCCAGGTGTTTGATAAAACTCAGCACTAAGCATTTCAGTGATAGTCATCGGGGAGTAAGAGTGAGACATGGTCGAATCGGGAACTTTGAAGCTGCGGCGTTCAAAGCTTTCAATGTCTGGACGAAGCGAGGTCGTTGGCGCGGAGCACTCCCCTGTGCTGATCCCGACCAATTAACATTCCCATTGCGGGGGTGAACGACGCGCAGCCCCTAGTCCCCTCCTTTCTAACGTCTATCTTGAGGTACAGTAAGCAGGTAATCATGGCGAATAGATGCGTAGATATTAAGATGATGTGGTCAATCGGGAGCCTCCAATCGCATAGACCAGAATGCTGCTATGCTCAATTAATCCTTCAAGCGACCTGCTTGATTGGCGTTAATATGCAGCAAGCTCATGTTTGACCGTAGCAGGAGGGCTAGCGACAGACAATTGAGACGACATGGTTTCTTGTTGGTTCGCCCCGAGAGCTCGAGCTTTGTTAAGAGGTGGGCCGTTCAATCGAGACCCCAGCTTCTATGGATGACATGCAGGGAGGCTGCATGAAGAAGTCCAGATTGGGTATTATTCTATAGCCTAACATTTCCATCAACCGTTTGTTCGAAAACTTGTGAACACCTGGCTCTTCGCACTCTGTTGTGCCATTTCCAAATGTGCAGATACGCTCAAAAGAATCGCCACCAGACAAAGACGAACATAATGAACACCAGTGCTCCGATCGGTCCATACTACACGTTGTTAGCAGTTGTCCAAAGCTCCTAATGTAGCCATCGATATTCTTACCTGCTTCAACAGTAACTCCCAATTGATCCTCACAGCCGCTTTCTTGTATTTCCGGCTGTCCTCTCTTAACCTGCTTGAGATATCTCCCATGCGCTCCAGACTGTCCCCTCTATACAACAGATCCTCTATATTCTTCGTCATGACCTTTGTCACATCCTTCAGCTCGTCATTCAGCTTATCCAAGTTCTGCGTAGCCCTCGAATCCTGGTACGTCTTCTTTGTGCGCTGAATAAAGGTGTCGAACTCCACGAAAGCATAGGGTCGGCAGCTAGGGGCGAGATATTGTGAGGTTGAGTATGTTGTGGTAAATTCGGAGGCAAGATCAGAGAGGTATGTGAAGGCGAGTTTGCGAGGGTAGGAACGTTCGCATATGCAAAGGAAGCAAAGGTCGTTCTCGATCAGATAGCTATGGTATAGGTCAGTGTCCGGGGTTGATATTGTGGATGAACGTACTGGTATGTATAATTGCCGCTTTCAATGCTGGCTTGCGGTTCCGAATTGCGATTCAGACGTCTGAGCACGAGCTTCACTTTGTTCTTCACTTCATTGAATTCGGCGTCTGCCTGATAATTGTGAGTTCGAGCGAATGTAGAGCAGATTTAGGATATCCGCACCTCTCCCTCGTCCACCGAGGCAGTCAAAATCAGACCTGTGATGCTGTTAGCTTTTCTGAACTCGGGGGTGACATGCGCCGGGGTATTCACCATCGAGTCGCGAGATGAGCGTGTGCCGGATCATGGCTGTGTGTACGTAGAGCGGGGTATAGTGAGATTCGAGGTAGACGTAGAAGCAGTCGGCGAAGCGCTTCCAAAATGTCGTGGAGTGTAGCGTAGAGGCAACCGTGTCTTGTCATAAACGTCCGCGGCGATGATGCAGAAGCAGGCGGAGATGAGCTTGGACCATCACTTTTATTCTGACCGCTCAACGAACATCTCAAGTCCATATTTCGACCTTGACCGTCAGCTTCAAGACACCTCTTCTATCTTTCTGCCTCGTCGAACGGGCAGAATCGGTCTAACCATTTGAATGATTTATACTTTCTGCGCGCCGAATCTGTAATCTTCTGCCGCGACCGCAATATGCTCGGCCAGTTTTCCAACTTCAAGGAACTGCTCTGCGCTTTCCCTCCTTAACACAAATTCTCGAGTAGAGACCCTGAACCCAAGCTCGAAATCCTATCTTCCTTCCCTCGCATCTCGACAACTGTAAGTACAAGCAACTCCAATATCAAGGACCAATTTGCGCCTCACGGATCCGGCAGCCTGACGTGAGTACAGGCTGGTCATTTGAAAGATCACTTCGCCCCTCACGCATACAAATTTACGGAAGGGATCAATAATTGTGACTCACTACGATACTTGGTAGCAATTAGGAGTCAGCAGGTACTTGTTTGGGAAGATTGCAACAACCTCGACGTTTACCAAGACATCCCGGTAGCTTTGCGCCGTCCAGTCGCAATTATGTCTCTTCCTGTGCGGTATGTATATTCCAACTTATCTACTACAATATGAAATCATGTTTTATCCCTCAATCTCTTCCTCTCTGTCTCTATTCGTCGTTCTTTCAGAAGTTCCTCGTCTGACACGTGACCATGCGTTGGCCATCACATTCAACTCATCTTCACGCTCTCACCGGATACTCTGACGTCGTTCACGACTGCTGATAACTTAAATTTTCCTACTGTTCCTATTTTCACCCCAGCCATCGCATTTCTGGCCTATCCTACCTATTTTTGCACAATAGAAGACAATAGCAATAAAACAATCGCAGTGAAAGCTTCCCCCACCACGCCCTTCCCATCGCTAACTTATAAGGACAGCCCCTCCTCCGAATTTCCTCTCTCTTCTCCCTGTTCAAAAAAACCTCCCCCTCCTCCATCAGTTTTGACGACAGTCCAAGAACCAGACCTTCCAGCACTATCAAATTTTACAAGTCTTCCACAGAATCAACCACAATCGGAAACCGTTTCACAAGCACAAAATTCTTTACCAGCAACCAACACATCAATCTCCAACAGTAACAACGTCACCATGGGTTTCGGTGTTGACCTTGATCTTGGCTCCTCGCCCCTCTCCTCTCCCATTTCCGTTGCTTCGCCGTCCACATCTACGACTGGCTCAGTCTCTTCCAACAAGAGCAACGTCTCGGCTGGCTCCGAGAATAGCAAGGCCTCTGTTATGAGCAAGACCTCCATCACCTCCAAGACGAGCAAGATCTCCAACGTTAGCAAGAAGCGCTCTCATGAAGATGAGCCCGACACTGAGACCACCCCACCACCGACCAAGACTGTCAAGGTCACCAACATCACCAACACCAATATTACCAAGATCAAGATGAAGCCGAAGATTCTAACCCAGAAGAGGCGTGCCCCACCCATGTCACCTATCGCCCCAGCCAGGCTTCCGGGTGCTACTTCACCGCCCAAGCTTGCGCCTGAGCCTGTATTCAAGGCTGTCTTCGACCCCACTACTCCTCTACCCAAGCCCGCTCAGGAACCCGCTCAGGAGCCCACCCAGGAGCCTGTCCAAGAGCCTGCCCAAGAGCCTGCCCAAGAGCCTATTCAGGAGCCTATTCAGGAGTCTATTCAGAAACCTATTCAGGAGCCTATTCAGAAGCCTATTCAGGAGCCCTTCCATGAGACCGTCCAGGAGCCCATCCAGAAGTCCGCCCCAAAGTCTAAGGTAACTTCGAAGAAGGTTGCACTCAAACCCGTCGTCAACCCCTCCAACCGTCCATCCCGCAACCGCAAGGCCCCGGCACGGCTTGCTGAGCAGATCGAGGCTCCTAAGCCAAAGCCCATGGCCCGCAAGCCCGCGTCCAAAGTCTTTGACCCCGAGTACGCGACCACCAACGCCAACAGTCGATTGTGCAGGGCCGATGTCTATGTAAGCCTTTCCTCCCTTCCTGATCTCCACTTACTGGAATCTGACGTTTTGTAGCACATGCTGTTAGATCCTGCTGCCTGGGGGTCCTTGACAACTCCTCAGCGCGCATCCCTCATCGAGATGCTGCCACCAACCAGCTTCAACAAGGACACCCTCACCAAAATAGCGTCTGGTGAGCTCACCGACGTCAAGCGGCCTAGGGAGTTGACAGTCAACTTCAACATCTTCCGCACGGATGTCGCCAAGTTCAAAGATGACCTTAGCAATGGCTGGCTTGGTAAGACCTGGCAGGCCAGTGCCGAAGAGGCTGTTAAGGATAGGGCTGCTGGGGTCTTCGACGACTGGAAAGATGAAGAGGCTGAGCGCTGGTGGGGACAGAAGAGTGTTGGTCGTATGGCTTAGTGGGTTTGAGATGATGGTGTCCAGCTGGTCTGGATGCCGAGCAATGATTTACAAAAATATTTTCGTTGGGAGTTGCATAGGCGGTCATTTTACGGCGTTGGGATACCAAACACGTACTACTCTATGCAAAAGTCTTTCACTGCCAGTAGCATAGCCAGAGAAGCTGGATATTAGTGCTTTTTCGGAATTACTTACTTAGCTATCAATATAAAGCTTCGAATAACCATACCGTCCCCTTATTATCGTAAAAGAGTAACGTGGCTTCATTGAGTTACGTATTGCATGGTAAGGTTGTGTATAAGAGGGCCTGGAGGCTGTAGAGATAACGTGGTGTGAGGTGAGGCGAGTGAACGCATGTGATCTCTCTATAACGCCAAGAAGATGTTAAACTAGTCTAGAAGTAGCAGGTCTTAGGTATCCTATTGGATACCTACCTCTACATCTCGTCTGTCTCCTGAAACATCTTTTAAATTGGCACACGCATGCATATTGAATTCACAGCCTAACTTGTGCTCCGCAGGAAATTGGTATAGTAGGTCCAGAAGACCACAAATTAAAATCGACATTATAACGCCTATTCTATGTTGAACATGTTTAAAATGCCCTAGCTATGCCCGGGAAATGTTGAATCCCATACCATCCGTCCTACGCATCCCTCCCACTCCGTCCCATTCTAGCATCCCACATAAATAAATGAAAAACCCCCAAGTCTGCTTCACTGTAAGAATCCCCTCCTCCCCGTAACGCCAGTCCCCTCCAAGACCGCCAACATTTCCTCGATGTTCATTTCTTCCCTCAACTCCCACACCTCTTCGCCACTCTCTTCACTACGATTCATGCTCAGAGATCTCGTAGCCACTATTTTGGACACTGGGGCGGAGATCTTGAACATGGCGGCTGTGCTCTGAAATTTGCCTTGCATTTCGAGATATTCGGATGACGGGTCGGAGAGGGTGGTTACTGCGCCGCCGGCTCCGATGGTCCATGTGTCATAGAGTTGGAGGTTTGAAGAATCAAGTTGGGGCGAGGGAAAGGGTGCAACATTAGAGGTAAATGTTGACGTAGAAGTTGGTGGGCAATCTTTCTCGAATCCTTCCGTCATCGAGAACCCATCCTCGAGCGTAGGGTTGTCGAAGTCTTCGGCGTCAATCTTGACTGCTGTGCGTATGACCACTGAGAAATCCCCTGCGCCGCCAACGTCAAAGTATCCCAGGACTCCGGAGTAGATGCCACGGCGTGTTTGTTCCAAAGGGAGGAGGATCTCGCATGACCGTTTTTTCGGCGCACCGGTCATGCTACCTGCCGGTAGACTCTGGACGAAAGCATCGAAACCCAGCATTTCCTTCTCCTTCTCTCCCTGCATCTTCTTCGGGGACGGTTTACAGGATATATAATCACTCGGTTCTTCCCATTCGTCTGGCGTCCTTGCTTTAGCCGTACCAAAAGGTATGGCATCGATAACAGTGACGAGTTGCCACAGCGTTTCATACTCCTCAACCTTCATCAGCTGTCTCACATGCACATTCCCAGACCCATAAACTCCATGCAGTTGGTGCCGGACCAGATCTACAATCATCAGGTTCTCTGCTCTCTCTTTCGCGCTACTCAATATAGTCATTGCATCTTCTTTCGTTACTCCGGGGCTCTTGCGAACGGTGCCTTTGATAGGCCGGCATTGTGCTGTTTGGTGCCTATCCCATGAGATGAAGCGTTCAGGCGAAGAGGAGAGTATGTGGACGTTATGGATTCGGAGGTAGGCGCTGAAGGGCGCGGGATTGCGGGCTGTGAGGCGTTTGTATAGCTTCCAGCTCAGTTCATTATGTGCGGGTCTACTGATATCGGGGCGCAGGGCGCGGATAGCGTTGGTAGGAGCGGTGAGACAGAGCTCGTAGCTGTGGCCGTCTGCTATGATATCCTGGCATTTAGTGACCTTTGAGCAGTACGAGTTGCGGTCGGCGGAATGTTCTGTGCAAGATGTCAAGTACTGATTCAGGACCGCGTCTTCTTCAAACGGATTCGGCCTGGATAAGGGCGTAGGATTAGGCGTCGAGAACTGGCTCTTCGCGCCTACAGCTTCGTAGATCTTCTCGTGGGTCGACTCAACCCAATGCATGTCATCTGAGCCGCGGATACTCTGTACGTATATTTTCTTGAGCTGGTGGTCGAAAACTATGCTGCGTGTGATGTAGGCGAAACATATATCTGGGAATGTGGCACCTGAGGGAGTCTCGATTCCGAATGTCTGCAGTCCAGCTTCGTATGAGGCATAGCCCATTAAACCTCCCCAGAACGGTGCGAATGTGGGTCCAGAGGGAATCTGAGTAGGCTTCAGATGTTGCATGATGGTTTTGATGTATACCCAGGGATCAGATACGCGGAATCGGAGGTGTACTTCGTCGTTACCATTCCGCAGTTCTAATATGTGAGGTGCAGTGTAGTAGTGCAATCGTAGTGTTTCTCCAGGAACTATGAGGCCAACGATGCTGTACCGACCGGTCCCTACTCGCATGGGTAAGAGATCAGGCTGTAATCCTGATTCGAGGACTATGGCCTCGTTTTGAGGAATATCGAATAGTTCGCAGACGTCTGCAACAGTCAGTCTTCCACAACCTGTGGTTGCACAACAAACAATGTTTGGTGGGAGGTCCGGTAGTGATCTCTCGTCCCCATGGGCAATGAGGGTTGCTAGCTCTTCTGGAGTCCATGATACTTCGAAATCTTCTATCCGCGAACTTTCACTAGGCATGCTGCCCAATACTGGATCCAAGCGGTGCAACTTGCTCTTGAAGCCGCCAATGGACATAGGCAAGTTCGAGAAACCAGACTGATGACTGACTGTCCGCCTTCGGTTCCACACTTGAGCAGCGTTCCACCAATTCTGAATTACTCTCGTCCCTTCACTATTCGTACATATGGATTCAGGGTGGAACTGAACCCCCCAGAATGGCTTTTGCGTATGTTTGACAGCCATAAGTACAGCACCGTTCCTCTGATTATCGAAATCCCAAGCCAGCGGTTCCAAATCCGGACATCTCTCCGTCGGATTCCAGAGCTCGCTCGGATGCTTCACAGACCGATCAGATTGTATACGGTGGTCGATGTAGACTTGGAGAGAATGATACTGGGTTGCCAGCAGTTGGTCTATGTCGCTGAAGATGGAACCTCCCTTATGCAAGATTTCTGCCACGAGTCCATGTCTGGGTTCGTTTAGTTTCGAGATCTCTGCGCCAAAAGCTAGACACAAGGATTGGAAACCTAGACAGATACCAAGTACTGGGATCATGTTCTCGTCCGTCATTCTCCACAGCTCATTCATAAGACCAACATCTGCTTCCTCCTTCGCACTTCCAGGTCCAGGTCCTGCAATCACGGCATCGAAGGTTCTCAGATATTCCGTAAAGTCGATTGAACGCTTGGAAATAGACTTGTGTGCGTCTTTTTGGTTGCACGAAAACACTGGGTCGTCGATTGAGATTTTGACTACTTCGGCATCCACGGATTCTTCCACTTGGGCGACGATGTTGTTTGAGAACGAATCATGTGCATCTATGAACAGAATTCGTGCCTGGCGGGTCAGGAATGCAGGTGCCATGATGGTGGCGCATGCATGTAGCTGCAGGTCGGAGAGCCCCTAGTCACAGATCGTTATCGATGGATATGGTCTTGTGGAAGTGAGGATTGCCGATTTGAGACAAACAAACAAAGAATGTCGAACAGTCGTAGAGTGTAACGACCGGCTCCTAGGAATGTTGTAATTTGTTGTTCTGACTCAAAGAAAATCCCGAACAAAATGTTTGATAGACTGAAGATGGTTTTCTGTATCGAGACTCCGAGACACCACGAGATGCACGACGCGCAGGCTGAAGAAGTTACCGAGAGCAGTATGCACAATAGTTGCTTGTGAGATAGAATGAGGAAGAACGCAGGGTGAGTGAATACTGAGTGAGCGATAGCGTTCTTATCGACCGCCCAAAAAAAAAGGTGCCGGGGTCATATGCAGGGTCTAACGCAAGCCGAGACCTGGCCGAAAGGGCGCTAGCGTTGCAGCTTCCTGTCTGGCGGGCCGATGAAACGACACAATCACCAGCCCGGAAGTCAAGATCATCATGGCCTAGCCCTATTTTATCTCTTGTGTCTATTTGAAGAGTAAAGATGGACAAAGCCTTCCTCCAAAAGGACTTATTCATGGCCCCCTTTCTCTTTTCAGAATTATACGATTGGCTCATGGTGTGGGCCCAGTAAGGAAGGTAAGGCTACAAACCAGCTACTGCACCGTTGAGCTGGCCTCTGATGCAGTAAGGACGGTCGCCACATCCCCGGATTTCACCGCACCTTGCCCTGCGTTGTCCTCTACTTCCAAACTGTCCACCACCTGCCCATCGTCATCATCTGCCACGTCTTCATACTCAACTCCACTTCCATGTATCTTCCCAGCAAAGAACACAA
This sequence comes from Herpotrichia juniperi, assembly GCA_014905255.1. Classification (NCBI taxonomy): domain Eukaryota; kingdom Fungi; phylum Ascomycota; class Dothideomycetes; order Pleosporales; family Melanommataceae; genus Herpotrichia; species Herpotrichia juniperi. The sequence goes on along the minus strand of BLYF01000033.1, from coordinate 111,201 downwards.
GAAGCAACACATCATAAGCTGTCTTCAAGCTCCCTGCCACCACAAAAGCAACCCAGAAATGTCCTTTTCCGGCGAGTACACCCGTGACCCAAGGGCCACCGCTCTGTGACAGAGTCTTGAGGATATTGACGATGCCCATGACCGCTGTCCTCTCTTCGGCTTTAACAACAAGAGATAGGAATGCCGATCTAGGAGCTTGGTCCATCGAATTCAACACGGCTCTTCCCACGAGGAAACAAATTGTCAATGGCAGTCCGTTCGGAACAGGTAAGAGCGCCAGGAATATTGAGCTGGGGAGATGTGTCGCTACCATTGCATAGATGAGGCCGAGCCGTTTTGCTACTGATGAAGCAAAGATATTGCCGATTGTTGATATGAACCTTTCTCTGGTTAGCTCGTGAGTGGGTGGGGAGAGTGGGAAGGGATGGGACTTACCAAGTCGCAGACATAATCCCCCCAAGCTGTCCTTTCCCAAGCTGAAATTTGCGTTCCATGTAGAAGTTCACTAGACTAAAAGGCACCATGCCCGATCCTAGGGAATCGAGGAAGAAAAGACTGCAGAGTTTGATAAGGACCCATCTACTCGGCTTCGATATCGCCGAAATCGGGTTCATCCATCTTGTTCTAGGAATTGGAACCTGTTCCTCGGCTTCACTGCCTTCGTGTCCATTTAGCAACGGCTCCCTCTCGTCTGATGCCGCCTCTTTGTTTTCGCTTCGCTCACATTTCGAACTCAAGAACAAAGTCATCACACCCTTAAGACACCCCACTCCCGCATAAATCCAGAAAATAGCCCTAAAAGCATCTAGCTCTGTCCACCCGTCTAACCCCTGCAAATAATCCACCGCCTGCCCGCCAACTACCAACCCTGAGCTCGTCCCCAGTACAGCTAACACCACATACCAAGTAAAAACATCAGCCCTCTTCCCCTCATCCGCAAGGTGCGCCAACGTCGACTCTTCAACGGCTCTAAAGGGTCCGATCTCGTTTCCTGTTGGGCTGATGACCCCAATGATTGCAGCGAGAAGGAGAGCGATGTAGTTGTTTGTTGATGCGAAGACAGCGCCCGAGATGGTCATCATGGCCGCGCCTAGTAGTAGAGTGGTTCGACGACCGATGTGGTCGGCGACGAGTGTCAAGAAAAGGCTGATCACTACATCGCCGAGGAGGGTAAGAGTCATAAAAAGGCCAATATTCGCGTCAGAGAAGCCTTGGGCTTCGAAATATAAGGCTAGAATAAGAGCGACGGCTCCGTAGGCGAAGAGGCGTATGTAGCGTAGTAAGATGATAATGTAGACGTCTTTCCCGGCTCTTCGCATCGTTTGGAGACCCAGCTCATTGCCCAGCCAGCTGAAAGCTCTCATTAAACTCGTTTGGAGCGCCATGATGAGTAAGGACAGCGGGGGTTGGCGGTCCGCTTAACGAACTTATAGGAATGGAAGACTGCCGAATGATTGGCGCCATCCAGAACTCGATGTGTTGCTAATTGAGATTAGAAGGCGAGTTACGCGGGCGTGACAAGGTATAACGAGGTGGATACTGTGTCACTGTGATCCAATGACACGAGTCAAAAACGAAAGACGAGAGGGATTGTGAATTATGAGGTTAGAAGTTTGGATTTGCACAGCCATAATGAAGTTTGAAGATGTGCCTGCCTAGAAGGATTTAGCGCTTACTACTTTCGTACAAGATCGCCAGTACTGGTGCTACAAGCGAGCACGTGTTGCTATCACAGGGCTGTTGTGAATCAATGTACAAAGTGATCGGATGCATGAAGTTCCCATCTTGGCATCTGGAGTTTAGATCTTGATATACATGAAGCGGCCTGTGTCGGCTGCCAAAATTTCTGGAATATCGTACAGTGAACAGTACATCCCAGGTCCAACACGTTCAACTCACTCATACTGTATCACGAGCTCTTCTCCGTTCCTCTCCAAACTTCTGGCCTGCCTCATCCCTAGGACCCCTTCGCATACCACCTTCAAACTGCTGTGCCCTGTCGAACTTCTGTCTCTCCTTTGCTCTTGGTTCCATGAAACGGTTTTCTGAAGGCGATACTCGTCCGGGACTCTGCTCCTCCGTCCATCTAGTGGTGCCCTCTGCCTGTCCAGATTCTGGTAGTGATTGCCGTGCGTCGTTTGATGGAGTCAGACGCTCACCATTTGTTGTATGGGAGCGACCCAAGGACCAGCTCGGCTCCGATGGTTTCAACAACTCCGCATCTGCATCTGCATCTACACGCGTCCCCATACTCCACGTGAGTTGCCTGCTCCCGTTCCGCTTCTCTCTCCTCTCTCTCTTCCTTGCCTTCTTCGCCAAAATTTCTTCCTTCATCTTGGCCTTTCGCACGGATCTAGGGATCAATTCTAGGGACTCAGTGCCCCACCGTACGTCTCTCGCTTTGGGTGAAATATAATTGAATTCCTCTAATTGTTGCTGCACCACCGCCTTGGCAACCCCGGAATCGAGCGAGTACATGTCACTCCCCCCCTCGATCAATTTCTTGCGATGAACCATGGGTAGCTGGGGCTGTCGTCCCGCTCCAATGGAAGCTTCAACCATCGTTTTGACCATGAGGGCTCGCTTTGTAAAGTTCCGCCTCATTGAAGACGTGTCTTTGGAAGGATGTGGCATCGCGAGGACGAATTGAACGTGTTTCCCGTCGCTGAAGGGATGAATCATATAATATGTTCCCTTTGGCATGCCCTTCAATATAAAATCCGGCCGGAGATGCGGAAAGTGGTCATGCAGCCATGGCCATATTTCTGGATCCCCAGGTTTTCGTCGCGTTTCTTTGCTTGTGAACGAGCCTCTGTAGCGTATGCTGAACTCGACTTGGTGTCCGTTGTCAAGGAAAGCGTATGCGCGGTTCAGTACGAGCATCCAAAATGCTACAGGCGAGGCGAGATTGATGTGAATTTCCTTCAACCCCGCTAAGTCTCGGAACATAGGGTTGGGGTGGTCTCGCTGCTTGTGTTTCGCGATGTGGATAGCCCTGTCGCCTGCTTTCACAATAGCATAATTATTGAACTCTTGAGGAAGGTTATTCTCTTTCATGTACTCCCAATTCTCTGAATGAGACTTCTTTATCAACTGCGTAAGGTACAGCATGTTCCCTGGACTTATATGGTTCTCGAGCACTTCTTCCAACGTCAAACCTTCTGCGATCTGTGTGCCACCAGCCCCCGTCCATAGATTTATCTTATGCTTTGACTTAGAGGGCGCCGGAGGTTTGTAGATTTGAAAAGGAAGGATCTTGTGCTGACCGAGGACCGTCTTTGATCGGGCGGTTTTGTAGAGGTGAAGTGCGCGACATTGTGGAGGTTGGCGGAGGAGGACAGCAGATTGTGGGTGGTGTTGCGGTCGTAGTGTGGTTCTAAGCGTGCACTGAAAAGTTTTAAGAGTGTGTAGTGGTATCGCGAGCGAGCGTCGAAGATAGGATATAGCCTCTGACGAAGGAGGGTGCATACCGAGCGGCATTGTGGCGTTGAGGGTCGTAGATGTGATTTGGAAATGCGAACGGCGCGCTCACAAAATATTTAGCGTGGCCTGATCTAGCTAGCTCTAAAGAGCAACATCTGAACCGTATTATCAACTTTCAATTTCAACCATAAATGTGATGATCGGCCTTGACATACCTCAGACGGTAATGGACTACTGTTCCTTCAATCATCACAAAGGAGCCGCGTGCTGAGTAGACCTCGGTAGTCTTGTATTTGTCAACCCTCCAAACGCTTCACCTTTCTCAATTGTTGCCTTCAACCTTTCTTCCTCATTTAGCCCAACCCCATCACATTTTCATATCAGGGCTCTTCTTCGTCTTCTCTATAACTATATATGGCTACCACGGCGCCACGACGGAACTCTCGACTTCGTCTAGCTTGTGACAACTGTTCTGCCGCGAAAGTGAAATGCGATAAGAAGCAGCCTGTCTGCGATCGCTGCATGAACAATGACCTATCCCAGTGCACGTACAGCATATCACGAAGATATGGCAAGCTGTCGTATGCTAAGAGAGCAGCATGCGAACGTGAGAAGGCTGCAGCCGCAATAGCTACACAAGCAAGGCTGATGACGAGGAACTCTCACGAGATCGATACTCCGATGGACGCTTTTCCTGTTCTAATCTCCAACGAACAGTTGTGGGGCCAGGAGATGGTACCTTTCGGTGATATGAACGTTGGAATGGATGGCCTCGCCCCATCCTGGCCGGATTTTGATCTTGCGAATCAGGACAGCGAAGCTTCGACAACCATAGTACCGTCAACGAATATATTGAACGATACTCATGGCCTCGAGAATAGCATAAATTCTCAGCTGCTAGTCGAACATGACTGCGAAGCCCGCGCCATATCCGTTCTCCGCTCACTACAGCACTACGCTGCAGGTCCCACAGAGAATACACCAGGACCCCCAAATGTAGCTGCCCTCACAGACAAATCCTCAGTTCTCAACTTGGAGCGGGTTCCAAGTTTCGACAAGGTCCTTGAAGCCAACAAAAACGCTCTTGACGACTGGGGCGGACTAATGAGATGTCCCTGCGCAAAGTGCCCGGCTCTGGCTTTCCTATACGTCTCCATACTATGGAAAGTCCTGTTCTGGTACCGTGTGGCAGCCACTGAAAATGGTGTTTCGGAAGCAAATTCGACATCTCAGTTGGTGCCTTTACCAAATATTGGACAGTTTGGTGTTCGTGCAACATCAGTGCAGGTCGGTGTGCTCGATTTGGGTCCAGAGGACCAAGTGAGCATCAGACGATTAGTTCTGCTGGGCGAGCTGCGCAAATTTGAGAAGGCGGTGGCTGAGGTAGAAAGTGTGGACACTAGTCAAGAGGATGGGCATCGGCCAGTGCAATGGTGTGGTCTTGGGATTCCACAGATTAAGGTCGAGTTGCAAGATCTTTTTCAAATGATGCAATAAGCTCATATCAACAACGTCTACGCAAGATCTCAAGGTCTTGATGTATCGACATCGACCTCTTCGCTATTATAAGTCTCAGGAGAAAGAATAAAAGTTCATGCGCATGATCTCCTTAAAGGCAATACAAATTACTTTTCCTTTTCACTGCCTCATACAAGCCGTTTTTGTCTCGTCATACTCATTTAAGAGGACTCTGCTTTTGTCCCCCAAGCAAGCCATCAAGTGTGTGAGCCGAGATCCATGTGAAATAAGTAATATTAGTTATTGTGTGACACAATCAAGCTGGTCTAGCATATACAACGATGCGTTTTGAGTTCTACTGTAACCTTTTGACTCGTAGGCATGATTGTGTATATTGGATGAAAGAATGACCATTACTCAGGAAGAAACCATATGCTCTCTGCTAGGCCTTCCAATTCTCATAGAAGCGCAGGTAGCTTCCATTCTAATACTTTCTGAAATTCCAGCTTCCAGCCATTGATCGCTTCGTCCGTCATCCTGCAATATCCTGTCGAGGTGATGTGGACTCGAAGTAATTGCTAGACAATTGTCAGTGAGTATCAGTAACTATTGTACAGTTCCTCCTGCCAGATACATGAATGCTTAGCAAGAGCTAGTTAATGATCTTCCCCTTTGGTTCAAATTGCATGGGAGGGCTGCCTACCCGCATAGAGCTCAAGAAATATGGCCAATGCTCCTGTTTGAGATAGAATGTCTTGTTGCAGTAGGGGTGATGCCGGCCCATGCGCATCAGCGCTTCCACCACACATTCTTCGATATCGGAGTTGTAGACAGTGACCCCATCTCTACCTTTGTTACTCAAATATGAAGTCTCCACCCACATCAGTTTCGTGAAGAATTCGGCTCCCTCATGAGTGTCAATGTCTTCAATCCATGCCTTCCACAAGAACTCGGTTTGGGTGCCTCGTTGCTCACACGTTGATGTCTTGTCATGTCCATATGCGTTTCGGGGTTCGTTCAAGAATAGAGACGTCCGGCGCAATTCCAACAGGACGGGCGCACAAGCAGCACATTCTTCCTCAATCCTCATTCGGTTCAGGTCTAAATCCAGCGTGCAAGTGAACCCGAGAATGTGTTGACATAGTCCCCGCCCGCAGGTCAAGCGAACAGGTGCGTGTTTTTTGTCGAAGGGATTGTTGCATACACCACAAAGCGAATTGGTTTCGAAACACTTGGTCAAATGGTCGATGTTAAGGGAGTGCTCGCCACTAGTGTCGTCTTCACCCACGAAGTCCTCCGTACGGGGTCTTTTGCTCGGACGGTCTGGTGTCTGCTGGTTAGTGGGGACCTCCATGGCTGTGTTGTGGATCTGATCGTTTCGGTTATCGTCACTCGACGTTTGATGAGGGATGTGTTTCGTCCTTGTCTGGGCAGCCATGGAGAAGTTGTAATGAGTTGCTAGGTAGGGCACGTGGTACGTTCTTGCCCTCGTCATGAGCTAATTCCTGTAAGTCAGCTAGGAACTTTAAGGGCATCTGGCAACTACGATGTTACTGTGCAGGGCTCATTTGCGCGTTTTGACATCTCAAAAAAATTGTGTGTGGCTGTCCTTCATGGGTCAGAAAAAGGCGACTATGACATCTGATGCACAGATGATCTCGAATTAGGTGTTACTAGTGTTGAGCTCTTCATTCAACGTATTTGTGAGAGAACCTAGACTCGCACCGGTTCAGGTTTGGCAGATGTGAGGCTCACTACGCAGAGCAGGGCAAGATGCTTGTATTTCCAGGGATGAAGTGGGTAGCTGAGCTGTGGTTGAGGCGAGCCTGCAAATTGAAGGTTTTAGATACGGAATCTATAGGCTGAACAAAACACTCACCCGGTCATCTTCTCACTCAGAGACGAAATCTCATTCTCCCTGACAAGGTTTGTATTCTCAGTGTTCCATGGACTGAGAGACATTCGTGCAGCCAAATAATACTGACAAAGCGAAGATGGTATGAGTATTCATTGATTTGGGGTCGAAGAAGATCCTCATCATCGCCATCACCATGTCTTGTTTCTCAATCTCTCTTCCACGTCTTCATCTGTCCTACCTAGTAAGCCCCACCATCCCTAGGTCTAACCACCCAATCAATTGCATACTCCACCTCACCGATGAACCCCTCCAACTCATACTGCGGCAATGACCCTGCAACAGGCCAGTTCTCGCTATGCTACCACCATCATCATCAGCAAATTTTTCCAGGTCATCAAATCATCAGATCATTAGAAATAGAGGGGATCACGTACCATAACCATCATCTGCCTTGCAACACTAACCAGCGTCCTCCATGCCCGTCTTGGAATACTCACCCCCCTCGGCACACAATCCTCAATCGGCTCCCTCAACACCTGTTCCGAGACCGATACCCCATCAAGATCATCGACATCAACATCAACATCTCGATAGAGGTTATATGTATAGAACCACAGATCAAGGATGAGCGCCCGACATCCTTCGTGTGTTAGATTACCATTGAGGGAGATAATGCTACCGTCTTGTATCAGCGTCACGAATTGTTGCGCGTTTCTACGCCGTCTAGGCTGGTGTCTGGGGGCGTTATTTGAGAAGGGAATAGAACACGGAAGCGCAAAAAGCACCGTCCGATCCAACGGGCACGTATTGGAATTCGGCCTTCCAGAGCGAAACCACTCTAGGATACAAATGCGACAGAAGATATGACCGCATCCTGGCAGCCGTATAGGTAGACCCTCTCTAGAGTAACTTTCTTGACAAATAGGGCAAGAGCCTTGCACTGAGGAGGGATGCAGAGGTTGTAGGCTGTCGATGTACTGTTTGCGCGTGGTTAGGGGAACTGATGGCATACTGTAGCGATAAGGAACTGGGATTTGCGTTAAGTTATGCACGGGTGGCTGCATGAGGGTCTTTATACTAGTTTCCTAAAAGGATCATAGGGTGGGGAGATGTCTTGTATGGTGAGACATGTGATTTCGATGTATTTGCTTAAGTCCTGGAAATTGCGAGACAGGTCTGTTCAGTGCTGATATGTTCGAGACGGTCGGAGTATCTGACTGGGAGCACTGGACTTAGAGAACATGTGACTTTTCAAGGCCATGTAGATAGAGCGGCTCCTAGATCTCTCCCGCCTGACAGAAAATTATCGGTACAAAGGAATAGTGATTTTTCACAGATTGTGAGCCCTTGTACAAACATAGCTAGATACAAAATGATTGAGGAAGCCTTACAAAGTAGTATTGTAGTTGCTACATATCCCCTTGAAGTCTTGTTGAGATAGGTAGAAGACTTTGTGTTCTTAGGGTGAGATTGCTGGATGCGATGAAATTTACCTCCAGTGAAGACAATGCCGTTCTCTCAAAATCACGACGTCCATCAATCGAGGCGGCTCTATAAATGGAAGTTTTTGTCCGACGAAAAACTGCATATTTACTTGTCGTTGGCGTTCAATTTAAACGCAACAACGGGGTATCATAATCATCCGCATACATCCCACACCATCCCATCTCCTTTCCCCGCTTCTACATCTTCACTTTCACATCAAATCC
>BLYF01000033.1:288-102708 GCA_014905255.1 Herpotrichia juniperi | reverse complement strand
AACAACTCCCGTCCGCCCCCCTCATCCCCATCCTGCAACCCCACACCCGCCACACTGCACCCCTCTCCAACAACCCTCCAAGCAACCTTCACCCTCACATCCCCCAGCCTAGCCCCCGGCACAAGATCCACACTACAACTCCCCACCCACCCCGTCAGACTCGCCCTCACGCCTTTAGCATCCCTCCTCGGAACTCTAATCCACACGTCTCTTCCCCTCGTATGAAGTATATCGATTGGAATACTGGACCCCGTGAGCCCTAGATACGCTGTAAGGGCAGGGGTTAAGAGGGTGAGTGTTGTTAGGGAATCAATATCTTTGCTGGCATCTCTTATAAGGGGATCTTGGCGGGGGTGGTTTACGGGAGGGTCGGAAGCTGGATATTGGGTTGACGGAGGGGATATGGCGGGTGTGGGTGTAGTGAGGCTGAGGTGGAAGTACGTCCACGTGGGTCTTCTGAACGTGCATTGGTGTATGACATGCGGTTTCGCTTTTCTCTTCCTCTTCTTGGATTCTGATGTTTGTGTCGCACCAAGCTCTTCTGTGCCGGTCATCGGTTCATCTACATGCGCTGCGACGTTTGGGAGTGTAGGATTCGGGAGGCTCGATGAGTTTTTGGATGTGGTGCGTGCGGTAAGGGCGTGGGAGGTGGTCGTGGGCGCCATTGGACGGTCTGAAGAAGTGGCACCAAATATTGAGTATCCTGAGGAATTGAAGGTTAAATTTTTGGTGTGGTGTGCGCCCGCAAAGTTGTTACGTCGATGTTGGACTGGACGTCGAAGGAAGCTAAAGTTGAGTCGCGAAACTTTTGGCCGGAGTTTACTAGCGTGTTTTCCTAAGCTCCGATTACCTTGGTAGTATGAACCCTGTTTCTTGGTGTCAGGTACGGAGAGATTGATTAAAGAACTCTATACAAGACAACCGATTAGTTCATAAGTTCATTGAGTCGAATATATGCAAGGTTGTCTTTCGTCCAGCGAGGAGAGTGTACTAACTTTTGAAATACCCACACATACCGGGAGACATTACGCAATCGTAAAGTTAACATTTTACGAAATATTGCAAGTTCATTGTATTTTTGCACATCTACATTAAGACCTGCTATCCTCCTGATCCACCTTAGTCCGTCGAGGCGAGCCATATAGCTCAATGGAGCCACGAAAAGCAATGTATGCTAGCCCACGCGGCTTAACTCCACACTCTTATTGCCTATGCCTACATTCCTATGTGAAGTAACCTCTAGGGCCGCGCTGAAAAATCAAGGGGTATTTGCCGTTATTGGGGTATTGAAATGACACAAAGAGATGAGAAAGGGGGTATGATGAAGAAAGGAAAGGGAGAGGGAAAGAAATGGGGTATATACACGAATGATATACAAGAGAGAGGGGCAGAGACACTCTACCGCCATCTTTCCAAACTCCGTGTCCGGTGAGAAGCACCTGTAGCCACCTGATATCCGTTGCGCCGAATGAACCCCACAGCATAACCTGAGTCGATATATTCCAGAGTTCGCCTCGTCGCAAGAATTGCCATCCTATGAAAGAATAATAGGTCGATACTCTATATCAGAGTAAAGCAAAAGAATTTCATCTGATACTGTTTCGTTCGAACGGGTTGGCTTTCAGCTGTTCAAGATTCATGTGCTGTACGGGAACGCCTAATTTTTCGTTCAATGTCTCTAGAAACTCTGCGAGTATGAGCTGCTTAGCAACGATGATTGGGGTTGCGCCAGCAGCGTCGATAATGCGGTCCTTCCAACCAATAAGTTCGTCCAGACTAGGCAATCTCTTGTTCATGTCCAGCGAAGAACGTTCTATTTCGCTAACACGTTCGCTGAGTTTGCTGTTCTTTCCGCCAAGGACGCCTTTGTCAAGCATGCTAGTATCTCGTTCAACATCATCAATGCGTTTGGCGTGTTTGTTGATATCTTCTTCAGCTCGAGCCACGCGAGATCGGACTGGGCCTATGTCGTCCTTAATTTGGTAGATGCGCTTTTGGTTATCGACGGTTTCCTTAACCACACGGGCAACATCGTCCGCGATTTTTTGCATCATTTTCTGACCTTCGTCGATGCGTTGGTCTAGATCAAGACGAGTGGTGTAGATCTCGTTCTCGGCTTCCGTTAGATCTGAGCGAAGTGCCACAACGACCTCTTTCCGATCATTCACCTCCTTTTCCAGGGCAGACTGGATATCCCGATAAGCGATTTCATTATTGAATGAACCCTTGAATGGGTTGGCTTGAACATCGCCTTGCAAGGCTGCGACATTACTCTCTATCATATGCAGTTTCCCTGTCAATTTCTTTATGTTTTCACTCGCATGATGGAGATCGCCTGAATCAGGATCAAGGTGTTGGTCAACTTTACGGACCCTTTGAACGAGATCCTGGATCTGAATTTGATTGGCTTTCAATTGGTCGAGGAATGCTGGAGCGCTTGGATACATCTGTTGAAGTTGGTGGACCATCATGCTATGCAAATCGGCGGTGCTGAGGTTCTCGAAACGATTCTCAAGTGACTGGCATGCCTGCCTGATGATGTCAAATTGACGTTGTAGCTTCTGAATGCCGTCGGCGTCCAAAGCGGATATCTTGGCACTGACCTCTTGGCGCACCTTCTGGACTTCCGCTGATAAGGCTTTGATCTGTGACTCAAATCCAGTGAGTGAAGGGGAGCTGACTCGAGAATTGTTGCGTGAGCTTAGATCCTGGCGAGATTGTTGAGCCTGTACGTGCGGCTGCGTAACTTGGAGCTTTGTGGTGATGGTATGAAGTTTCGAGATATCACCCCCATGAGATGTTTGGATGGACTGAAGTTTCTCTATTTCACCCCCTTGAGACGAAAGAGTGGTTAAGAGCTTCCCAATATCCTTTCCATGAGACGTTATGGTATCATTTGTCTTCTGGAGATGCTCAATCATGCGAGTCTCCAACGCAAGAAGTTTGTTGGTAATCATCTGGGGAAGTTCGATATTGAGCGAGCTGATATCTGTCTTGTTAACATGTATGTCGAGCTCTGCTTCCTCTAGGCCGCTGTTTATTCCTTCGACGGAGTCTTTCACAGGCTGAATCTGAGCAGCCACTTGCAAGGGAATCTCGTTCTCGACAGTCGATATTCGCGTCGCCAGATTCGAGACTTTCTCAGTGAGTTCATCCAATGATTTTAAAGCAGCAGGTGGCGGCATTCGAGTCTTTGGCTTTGATATGTCTCTGTCGTGTTCGGCTCTGGTTATCTTGTTTTGAGAGTCTTCGACAGCGGCAAGGCGCTTTTCAAGGGTCTTTAAGTCATCCCGAACGCTCTCGTCATGCGCGGTTTCGAGAGACGAGGTTCGCGCTTTAAGAGTTGACAACTCTTGCACGAGATTTTTTGGTACCGTGCTGTTGTGGTTGCTCTTGATTTCTGAAAGACTTTCTTTGAGGGTTGATAACTCTGCAAGAATATCTTTGCGGACCATTTTGTCTTGAGCTTTGTCGACAGCGGAGATTCGTGCATCCAAACTCGCAAGTTTCTGGTTGAACTTCTCATCGATGCTGGGCTCGAAAGCGTCTAAACGCTTAGTGATTCGGGTTTCGAACTGAGACTGAGTTATTCGAGATAGCGAAGTTTCGGCAGCACTTTCTTTAATGAGCTTGTCTAAACTTTGCTTTTCAGTGCTCAGTCTGGTAGTAATACTCGTAATTATCAATGAATCGGGTCCTAGAAGTTTGTCGCAACGCTTGTCGAGATTTTTCACCTGAGTCAAGAGTCCATCCTTGTCGTTGTTGAGAGCAACATCAAGTTTGGATACTTGTTCAGAAAGTGACTTATTACTGTCCGTCTCAACGACATGCTTAGTTTGTAGCTTGGAAACGTCTCGAGACAGTGACTGGACCTTTAGGTCCACGCCTGAGGTCCATCGGCTGAATTTGGTGGCCATGTCTTTGCTGTGATCATCTACCACTCGATTGATGGTTGGCTTAACGTTCGCATCGAAGAGCGCCTTGAGCTGGACTCGAAGTGCTTCCTGCACCTTTTGCTCCAACTGTTGTTGCACACCTGCATTGATCTGCTGTTGGATGTCCTTCTTCATCTGCGCTTCTCGTAGCTTGTTGTCTCCATCCATTTGCTTCAGCTGGGCAACCATATTTGTGTGATCATGCTGCAATTTGTTCGTGACAATCTGCAAGGCCATTACCCCTGCGCTCTGTATGTTCGAACTGCCGCTGCTCTGTTCAGTTCCTAGACCATTCACAATGGCTTTCGGCATCGGTCCAGTCACTTTGGTGCTATCCAAGACCTTTTTGTACGCCTCTATATCCGCTTTGTAAATGGCTTCCTTGTTGGCTCTCATCTTATGTAGACTGGCCATCGTGATAGGGACATTTTCGCCTTGTTGTTGTACGCGACGAAGACCTTGTTGGGCTTTGAGGTAGTTCATCTTGCTGTTCAAGTCATCGAGACTTTGCATAGGGACAAGCGTTGGCGAAGATGACGAGCCATTCGGCATCATAGACGGCGCTGGAGGCGCAATCTGGACAGACGGCGAGACTCCGCTTCCAAGCTGCCCCGACTCGCCGTGCCTGGTTCTAGGAGACACATTCGTATTCAATGGACTTCTGTTGTCGATGGCGCCGTTTCTCGGTAAGAGAGCAGGATCGCGACGGGGTTCCGGCCTATCGTGGTCAATATACTGGACATGTCTAAGATTCAGCAACCAAACGCCACATGACTCTAGCGAGAGAGCTCTGTCTCGAGCGCAGCTTTCACATGACTGCTGGAACGGTGGGGACTGTCATACTATTACAAGGACGACTGTTAGCTTGGCAGGATCATGGTTGGGATGCGCACTGCGCGTGTTGCACTCACCCTGTCGGGAGCTCTGCCTGGTCCGTTGCTGGCTCCAGTCGCCAGACTCCTCTTGCGCGACGGACTGGAATCGCGGCTCAAAGGCCTCTTTTTGGGAGGCATCGTCGACGTGTTGAATGTGCGACTGTTGCTGAGGTATGTACCGTCGCTGCGGCGGGGTGTGGGCATTGCAGGTGAGGTGACCATGCGTCGTCACAGAAGGTCTTTGTACCACTGCACTTGTAACGCTAAATACCTTCAGGACGCGACGGACGGCAGAGAGAGCGCGAAGGTGTCGTGCATGTGGAGAAAGAAGGGAGGCCCACGTTTTTGTATTCTCCCAGTGGCAGAGCTGTGCTACGTGGTTGAGATAGCAGCGGCGCAATGGTGCCTCTCCTCAACCAAGTGTGACCTTTCGCAACGCGCTAGGGTGCGCAACCAACTGAATTGGTGTGAACTTTTCTGGAGGTGATGATTGGAGAAGATGGGTGCCAGACCAATGATCAAATGGCTGCCCGTCCCCACCGCTTCTATATATGCTCTAGCGTGATATTTCCCGTGAAGCTTGAGCTGTGTTGTGCTGCCATGGTGCGTCGCAACAAACTCGGACCACAGCTCGCACGCATTGCCCTCGCAACAAACACCGCCCATCAAACTTGACCATGGCTGTTGTGCGCAAACCCCCCTCTTACCAGAAGCCTCGACTGACTCCATGCAGCCTATAACAACAATCGCCGAGAGCAAGGAGCTCCGCGGCCTCAACCTCATTGCAGCGCACTCGCACATTCGCGGCCTCGGCGTGGAGCCCGATACCCTCGAGCCCAAGATATCATCCCAGGGACTGGTCGGACAGGAGAAGGCCCGCAAGGCCGCGGCTGTGATATTGCAGATGGCAAAGGAAGGCAAGATTGCAGGGCGCGCAGTCCTGATCGCAGGACCGCCTAGCACGGGAAAAACCGCAATCGCAATGGGCATGGCGCAGTCGCTGGGCCCGGATGTGCCATTCACAATGCTTGCGTCGTCGGAAATCTTCTCGTTGGAGATGTCCAAGACGGAAGGCCTTACACAAGCATTCCGGAAGTCCATAGGCGTGCGCATAACAGAAGAGAGCGAGGTTATCGAGGGAGAGGTCGTGGAGATCCAGATTGACCGCAGCGTGACCGGGGTGAGCATCTTTGGATACTCCAAGACAGAGTTCATACTAAAATGTGTATGCGTAGGGAAACAAGCAAGGAAAGCTCACCATCAAAACCACCGACATGGAGACTATATACGACATGGGGACCAAAATGATCGAGTCGATGACCAAAGAAAAAGTCATGGCCGGTGATATCATTTCCATCGACAAGGCCTCAGGGAAGATCACAAAACTTGGAAGGTCGTACACACGGTCCAGAGATTACGATGCAATGGGCATAGACACCAAGTTCGTGCAGTGTCCAGAGGGCGAGCTGCAGCAGCGCCGTGAGGTTGTGCACACCGTCAGCCTCCATGAGATTGATGTAATAAACTCGCGGACCCAGGGCTTCCTCGCCCTGTTCTCTGGGGACACGGGCGAGATCCGGAGCGAAGTGCGAGATCAGATCAACACGAAGGTTGCGGAATGGAAAGAAGAGGGCAAGGCTGAGATCGTGCCGGGAGTGCTATTCATCGACGAGGTTCACATGCTCGACATTGAATGCTTTTCCTTCATAAATCGGGCGCTCGAAACGGAATTGGCACCCATCGTCATTATGGCGAGCAATAGAGGCAACACACAGATACGAGGAACCGACTATCGATCACCTCATGGACTCCCACTAGATTTTCTGGATCGAGTTGTTATTATTAGCACCCATGCTTATAATAGCGAAGAGATGCAACAAATTCTATCAATACGAGCACAGGAAGAGGAGGTCGACGTTTCACCAGATGCGCTTGCGCTACTTACCAAGATTGGCCAGGAGACAGGACTGAGATATGCAAGTAACCTAATAACGACGTCAGACTTGATCCGCCAGAAGAGGCAGGGGAATGATGTCAGCATCGAGGACGTCCAGCGCAGCTTCAGGCTCTTCTACGATCCTTCGAGAAGCGTAAAGGCAAGACAACCGCATAGTTCTATGATATACTATTTTTGCTAACACCGTATCCCAGTTTGTCACGGAATCTGAAAAACGCCTCATCGGCGATGGAGGCGACGTTTCTCTTGCGACCACCAACGGCACAGATTCTATGGACATTTCATA
Source organism: Herpotrichia juniperi (assembly GCA_014905255.1). Taxonomy (NCBI): domain Eukaryota; kingdom Fungi; phylum Ascomycota; class Dothideomycetes; order Pleosporales; family Melanommataceae; genus Herpotrichia; species Herpotrichia juniperi. Next base: position 95,655 of record BLYF01000033.1, on the reverse strand, counting down.
GCTGTCTCTTTCTCCCTGGCGCGCGAGGTATTTGGGCGATTTGAGCGTTTGGGCATAGAGCTTCTTCTCTTTCGGGTATGGCAAAAGTTCGCGATATGTAATTCTAGCCGAGGATTCAATGACACTCATAACTCTAGTGTACAATGGAGTCGTGATCGATTACGTGGACATTGAACTTTTCGTACATCAATGGCGAACATAGTCTGACTCCCCGCATTGCGCAACAGAACATAGCCAAGTGCACGCGCAGCTGCAATGTTTCATCACGAGCGCTAGGGTACTTTGTTGTTTCGCGGAGATTTCATAGAGTGCCCAGGTGGTTGCGCATGCATAAAGCGCCATGCGTCAGTCCAGGAGCGTTTACAATTTGGTCATTGGATGAACTTCACATCACCCTATTGCCCCTCTCATGAATAATGCAATTGAAGATCCATCATTTCATGATACAATTGATCTGCAAAGGTGTCGCGCGAGTATTCTACGATTAGACGTCCTTTGTCGCTCGCGGAGACTTCGTCTGACGTGTTTCAGGGCGAACATGACAGCGGAAAATCCTACGCACTTCGGGATATAATTATTCTTTACTTATTCTTAGAACCTAGCGAACATCCGACTGCAATGCCCGGAACTGCCACCTCTATGGAGTTGTACCTTCGGAAAATTCAGGAAAAAGCTAGGTAGAACGCAAAAGTGCCCTGGAACAAGTTTTTATGCAGTTGACGTTGCCTATCTGCAAAGCCTTGCCGGAAGGAGGGTCCCTGGGCTAGTAACGCGCGGCCTTGGTACGACAAGCTTCCAGGCTTGCACAATCGTTGGTTATCGGGACTGTCGGACAGCGGCAAAGCATGCCGCTGCACACGCGAGCCATTGCCAGATACACACTGGGGATGTGGCGCCGCGCATCCCATCTCCGCCCAGCACGGGCAATGCGGTTGGAGGGGGCTCCGTGGCTTCGCCCATGTCATGGTTGAGAGGGTCTTAAAGAAATGCTGACCCGTCTTATGTGCGAAGGTTTGTTCTTGATCTTCTGTGACTGCTCCTCCAACTGTCTTTTCCCTCTTGTCCTCCTTTTCTAAGTGCCAGTAACTACTTCGAGGCCTCCTCGTAGATCCTTCGTACATCATATCTCCTTCCCCTCTCGACTGGCCAGGAAGGAAAGAGATCCAATCCGTCTGGAACTACCTCGATCATATTTCTCTCAGGCTCTAAATAGATAAATCAGTGCTAACATTCAAATCCACTGTACTGGATACGCCACATTCTGTTACCATTCCAGCTGGAGCGAGCCATAATTTCTATCCTCAACCCCACTCCTGAGATTCAGGAAAATCGCAGATATGAAGTTCGGTCACTATGCTACGGCATTCGCCTCATTGTCCCTTTTTGCTTCCACATTAGCCGCGCCAGTTGTCCAGAAACAAGTACAAACGGAAGCGCAGAAAGAAGCAGAACGGGCAAAGCAGATTGCGAAGGCGAAGAACAAGTATTTCCACGAGCCTGGGTATGTCGTCTCTTTTTCCAAAACCACTTCAAGAAGTTTGGACGGTTTGGGTAGTGAGATGAGTGCTAACATACGAGCAGAGGCAGCCACCAGCTCGGCCATTACGATGCCCGCTACTTCCACGGTGTCGTCTCAGACGAAGAACGCACCGACACACAACTCGCTATGATCCGCGCATATCTCGAGTTTTTCAATGAGAATGGGCTCGACACGTGGCTCGCACACGGCACATTGCTTGGATGGTGGTGGAATGGAAAGGTAACACTTTTCCCACATCTACCTATCCAGCCAGACACTGACATTGATACAGCGACTACCATGGGACTGGGACATGGACACACAAGTCTCCGGCGCCACCCTGAACCGCCTTGGTGAAGCACATAACCAAACCATGACAGAATACAAATCTCCAGACGGCACGATCCGCAAATTCCTCCTTGATGTCAACCCATGGATCTGGGAAAGGGAACGAGGAGACGGCGCAAACGTCATCGATGCCCGGTGGATCGACACCCAAAATGGGCTCTTCATCGATATCACGGGTTTGTCGGAAACGCATCCAGATACAAAGCCGGGGGTATGGGTGTGCAAGAACTATCATAGATACAATACGGCGGATTTGTATCCGATGCGGGAGACGATGTTTGAGGGCGTTGTGGCCAAGGTGCCGTATTCCTATGACAAGATTTTGGTGCAGGAGTATAAAGAAAAGGCTTTAGTCGTCACCGACTTCGAAGGGTATGTTTGCTCATGTCATGTCCCCTTCTACACAATTGCTAATGGTTCTTTGAACAGACATTCTTGGAACATGAACCAGAAGGAGTGGATCAAGACTCAAGCGCAGATCGACAAAGAAGCGAATGAGGCAATAGATAAAGCCAACAAGGATGCTGCGGAGGCCGAAAAGAAGAAGCAAGACGCTGAGCGAAAGGAACAAGAAAATAAGGAAAAGAGGCTAGTCAGTCAGAAGAAGTACGATGAGACGGAGGAGAAGAAGAGGCGAGCGCAAGCGGAAGAGAACGAGCTTGTCAATATGTGAGCGGATACCCATGATTGATTAGAGCGAACGTTTCTTGTGTTTGGCGGCATTGGGTGGTGTTTGGATATCATCTACGGCGTACTGTGCTTTGGAATGGCATTGGGCCTTTGGTTTCATGGGCGGATTCGAGATCATTGATACCCTACATTGGATAGCTCGAGACCCCGCCGACTTCGTGGATAGCTCATTGGGAGATCTGGTATGGGCTTGGAAATATGTGGATAGATACTTTCGTGAGCATAGCCTCAACGACGTACTTGCTCAAAATGATACATCCCACAAAATTGAGAGCATAGACAATCCCTTCAATGTTCCTTAATCCTCAAAGACGAGACAAGACGTTGCGCGTGGTGTGTGATTACTCATGGCACGTGCCTGGAGCCTTAGCGCGTCTGACAAACTCACGATGGCGACGCTCGTGGAAGCCTTCCGAAATGCATGACGCTTCTGTTATAATTCCGAGACCAACTGCATCTCAAACATTGATCTCACAACTAACCTTGACGCTCGAACTTACTTGCCACAGCACACCCCATCGCGACTCTATCTACATATTCGCAATTCCCACATGGCCACCGACGCGCCCGCAGCTGGCGAGATACCGCTGACACTCACCCATCATGGGAAGCCGGTCATACTATCCTTCGCGCAGCATGCCACATTAGCCGATCTCTCAGAGCGAGTCTTTGAAAATCTCTCGATCCCACCTTCGAATCAGAAGTTCCTTATAAGCTCGAAGCTCGGCCTTCAGAAGCCTCCTTTCAAAGACCCTTCCATCCTCCTCTCCACAATCGCGTCTAAAAAGATCACGCTCATGGGAAGCACTACCGAGGAGGTTTCGTCACTTAGCGCAAGCATCAAAGCAGCCGCTGCACCCCGACGGCCGGGGCCTGTGAAGGCGGCAACCCCAGCGCGGAACACAGACCGGAAGAAGTTACAAGAGGAGGCGCAATACACATTTCAGACTTTACGGCCATTACCCTACCTCCCAAACCCTGAACGAAGTCTCCGTTTCTTAGAACGATTACGCGATGACGCAGGCATCAAAGCCGCTATGCGCGCCCACAAATTCAGCGTCCCCCTCCTCACGGAAATGGACCCTGCGATGCACACAACCCAAGAGTCGCGGACGTTGGGTCTGAACAGAAATCAGGGCGAGGTAATTGAGTTGAGACTCAGGACGGATGCATACGATGGCTATAGGGATTATAAGACGATCCGGAAAACGTTGTGTCACGAGCTGGCGCACAACGTTTGGGGACCGCATGATAGGAACTTCTGGGACCTGTGTAAGCAGATTGAACGGGAAGTAGATAGGGATGATTGGAGGGCGGGCGGGAAGAGCGTAGGAAATCAGGAGTTTTATAATCCGGGAGAGGAGGAGGAGGTTCATGATCATGGGGGTTGGACTGGTGGGGAGTATGTGTTAGGTGGCGGAGGAGAGAGTACTCAAATGGTCACGAGTAGTGCAGGAGGGAGTGTACCAGCGGGTAATTTGAGTAGACGAGATATATTGGCGAGGGCGGCAGAGGAGAGGGCGAAGAGAGGACGGCAAGCGGATGAAGAGAGTAGGGGTACAGACGGCAGTCCTGCCTCTTAAGTACCGTGTCTAACCACTTATACTGGGACATGTCACCATTGCCATACTCCAGGACGTAGTTGACCGTTTCGACATCAACCTATTTCTTAATGAACGTCCAGTAGGTCCGATTAGGATCAGCCCATGGGCATTTCTCTATTTTTTTTACATCTCTGTACAAATCTATACCAACGAATCTATCTTGCTTAATTTCCAACCAGCCGTTTCTCACTTCATTCACTGTTTCTCTTCTCATTCGAAACATTCGAGCTTGAATTCATGTCATGATGCGGTGATGTCTTACGAGCTGAACGCGTTCCCGCGAGATATGTCTTTCAATATGATCACTCCCTATAAAAGGGAAATGATGACCACTTCCTTACTCTCTGCTCGGCAAAATATCCGATTTTCTCTCTTGGCTCCGCTAACCTCCACCTTTACCGCTTTTGTTTTTTGTGTACAAACAACGACTTCCGCCTTCGATTTCACCACAGCACCAACACTACCCGGCAGATTTTTTTGAATTTCGGTGGTTCACTTCGACCCATCTACCCAAGCTTGTCACTTCATCCCATTTTCGTTAGAGGTGAAAGGGGTTATCTTTGTTTACAACAACACCGACCTCGACTTCATAACCACCAACAACGACAACTGCGTTGACCTTTTGATGTACAAAGAATAATTACCTTGGCCATTCACGCTATTCGAATTGTCTTCCGTTTAGATCATAGGCAGCATAACCGCAGTAGCTAATAATCACGACACACCACAACACTGCATTTTCAGCGAACAAAGAACATCACAAGCGACCTCGAGCTTTCACGCGTTAAGCACGCGCCTTGCAAGTGTTCGGCTTGAAATTTTATTCCTGCCCACGACACCTCGCTTGAAATCAACTCCAACGTCATACCGACGCTCGCAACTCCACTCCATTCTATACCACAACCGAAACAACTTGACGTTGGTCAGCTCTCAACACGATGGCATCATTCGAGCCCATCGTGGCTCTCTCCACCAAAGCGAAAGCTCTTACCCAATACCTACTCAACCAGCAATTTGCCAAACTGCCCAAGTACCTCCAACCCTACGATCCCTTCCTGCAAAAGCTATTCCTTGGCGCTGCCGCAGGCTTAGGTATCGGTAGCAGCATCTACCTCTACCTCCAACAGCTGGATAAGCCCAAACTTCAGCTCGCCATCTTCCACGTCCTCCGAATGCTCGAGAACGATCCCAATCTCGACGCCATTCTTCAGGATCCTGAGCGCCTGGCTCTGGCTCTGGAGGCTGAAGTCATATATATGGTTCCTGGGCAGCTCACTCAGTCCGAGGGCGATCAAGCTCTTAAGGAACTCAAGCGCAAAGTTCGCGATGAACAGCTCGACCTGCACCGTCATGTGCGACCTGTTGTTGATGACCCTCGCAAGCAGCGAACGATTGTGCACGTGTACGGGACTGATCGTGGCGTTATTGAGCGACAACTCCCTCAGAGCTCATCCCAGGCCGCATCTACAACTAATGTACAAGTGCCTTCTACGCCGACAACTATGGAGCCCTTTCAGTTTGCTACTGTAACAGGAGTGAACAAGCACGACGATTCTTCCCACGAAATGTACGAGTCCGGGGAAGATGAGCAGCAATTTACTCCATACACTGCTCCCACCTGGCAGAAGTCCAGCAAAGATCGTCCCACATACGAAGTCCTGGCCTATTCTTCCGATGAAGGAGACTTGTCTTTCCTTCCAGACGCCGAATCGCCCCAGACTTTGGAGAACCACATACTCACCCCTTCTGCTGAAGCTGCCAGATCTGGCTATGGCTTCAACTACGATGACTGGTCTGATACCTCCTCTTCTGAACAAAATTCGACACCGTCTGAACATGTATCATCTCCCCCTGCCACTACCACAAGGAACTTCGCACCTGAGTCGCAGGATCTCGCGCTTAAACCCAAGAAGAGCCTTATCGACCGCGCAATGGAATCCGCCTTTGACCCAAACTCACCCGAGAACCGTCACTTTCCCGCCTCGCATTTCGATAAAGCAGAAGCCTGTGGTGTTACGATACACAAAGGAAAGACCATCAAGCCTAGGACTGTGATCTCACGTACCCCGCCTACACGAGGCTTCTTATCTGCTAATAGGGATCAGATCTTGAGGGGTACAAGTCTGTCGCCTGTTGATGAAGGTGACTCGATGCATAGTGAGCAGCCTGGGAAAACGCCGTATCGAGTTGCGGAGACCAGGAAATTCCATGCTGAAATCAAGGCGCAGCGTACAGTTACCATGCAGGGTAGAGGCAAGCAGCCCGTGCAGACGCCTGGGAAGTCCCCCGGTCAGCTAGAGATTGAAGCCCTAGCGCAAGAAATTTGTGAGGATGAAGAAGCACTGGGGTTCCTAGTTCCCACGCCATCTATCGCCAAGCAGGTGATCGCAGCAGCGAGAACCGGCACTCTTCAGAAGTCTCAGTCGCCCAACTCTGACAGGCCGAGGAATATCGGAGACTTCATCAAGAAGTCTACATCTCCTGTCCCCGTTGAGTTTTCGTCTCCTCTTACGCCTGTTGAGACGCCGTCTAAGAAGAGCGATACTCTCCAGCAAGCGCGAGTCCACGAGGACTACGAGGACGATGTTCTCATCCCGTATGAGCTTGTTGAGCAGGTTAAAGCTGAGCAACAGCAGCAAGACACTGGATTTTGGGATAGCCCAATACTAGAGTTCTCACTATTCGATAGTGGAGCTTCGGCCACCTCCGGATCACATTTGGACGATACCCAGTCCCGTCCAGTTACTCCCGAGGCCAATCGATTGTCTCCCGACGTATTCCACAAGAGGCCACGCTCTCCAAAGGTAGTCATTGTCACTCTCAAGAAGGTATCCAATGCTAATGCCCCTTTTCAGGTGCTCGCCATCGCTGTTGAACAGGCTGGGACTTGCCCATCCTCTCGAAGCCTCAATATCAAGCTGTCGCCGGATAGAACAGTTGCTATGATTAGCAATCCTGCACCTCCTGCTACTCCCACCTCGGCGAAATATCCCCGTGATTGTTCACGCAAGACTCCGAAGGCTCTGAAGTCGCATAAGATGAGCGAATCTGCAGGTGTGAACAAGCGCGGCACTAGTTTTCCGCCAAAAACACCGGTGCGTGTACTTGAAGAGAAGAAGGCGGACTCTTTCAGGCAGAGTTCGAGGAAGAGTGCGTACAAAGGGAAATTCGGGCGTTAGATGGAAATAGGGTGGTGCATGTTTCCTTGTTTTGTTTTATTTATTGAGCGCCTTCTCGTCGGGCAATATCGTCATATTGAAGGCCATGAGCCTAATTGCATTTCCTGGAGTTATAGTAGAATACGGCTTAGATGCAGCATCAAGATGATGTTCTTTGTTCCTGAAAGTTTTGTCGAGCAAACATAGTTCGCGCTATCCATCGTGTGCAAAAGTCGGTAGATTTCCTTGGCGGCGCTCGCGCTTCGCGTCGCCCCTCATACGTCAAAACTCAACTCCTTATATCTCTGCAACACCTTAATATAATAAATAAAAATTAAAACAAGATTTAGAAGCTCCGTAAAAAACAGTGCAACCCTAGGAACTATTAGATTTAATAGAGGCGTGGTCGCAATGTTAGTTATTAACGTATACGAAGCGCGAACAATGAGGTGCCGCCAAGGAAATCTACCGACTTTTGCGCGCGATAGATGCATAGATGCCAGATGGCCCCAGCCTTCACACTAAAAGACCCCTTTGATGTACAATTATGTCATCGTGAAGTTTCACACGACGCATGATCTATACATCAACCTCTTCTATCATTCATAACGATCCTGGCCATTGGAAAGAAGGGTAACAGGGATGGGTCAATTGAATATTGATCCTCTAGATCGGCTGTTCTCCTCCGTCGGACTCCCCGGTTCCAGTCATTCTTCTCTTCCAACAGTCAACGCATCGAACAATTTTATTTTGTCATCAAGAGAGTATACATATTCGATTACTCCACCTCCGGCATCTTCAAGCAACCCCCTAGATCACATTCTGTCTCCTTTGATTCCCTTGTCTACAAGCAAACATGCTGGCTCAACATCTGTGTCAAACACAGTTCCTTTGCCCTCAACATTCACTTCACCACTTTGCATTTCGACCTCAGCGTCTTACAGAAACACTGCTCTCGACCAGCCTCTATACGACGCAGCATGGGCCAACCTTTGGGCTCCCTTGAAGCTCACCCCTTCAACAACCTATCAAGAACTTTCTTCAGCCTCTAGAGTGAATGACAATAACCTTTTTCGGCCAGAAGTTAGCATGTGTTCTCGTGTCCGGTTCCCTGGTAACCACGATATAAATCCGCAAACTTTGCACCACCCCTCTGCTTCCTCTACTCAAACATCCGCCGCTTCTACGCAACCACCCAGTTCTCGTCCTCTCCCCAAGGCAAAGGTGTTCTTAACAACCATCGTCCACTCTGGGCTTCGAGCTCACTCAAATACACTCTTTCCCTCTGCTTTTCAAAGCATTGGGCTCACCACAAAGACTATCACCCAGATGGCACAAACTGTCACGCAGACAGTTACTGCGACCGTGACTACCACTACAACAGTTACTTCAACCGCAACGGTCACTGCAGTGGTAAGATTTTCCCCTTCCGCAGTTACACCTTATGCTAAGTCACCACAGCCTATGGCGATCGATATCATCATGGCAGACGCGTCTAAATTCGTCAACGCTGCCGCAGATTTTTCAGTCTTCAAGACTACCGTTATCGACCTCATTGGCCGCTTGTTGGAACATGCTACTACTGTTGATGGCTCTTTTCTGCAAACCGCCGCGACAAAGATCATCAATGCGGCTCCGCCAGTACTACCTCTCAGTAGTGGAATCAAGCTCATGTGCTTTCTTACTAGCTTCCTTTTCGGTGCGGGTGCGTTGCAGACTGCTCAGTATCTACATCAACGGCGTCATCCAGCTCTGCCTGCCCCCATTAACGCAGAGCAACGCATTGCTAGGCGTTGGGGATTCCTGTGGCGTAGAGAAATCGAAAAGGGCATCGCTTTGCGAGGAATAGTCGACGATCAAGCTGCTCAGCTGCTGGAGCTTGATATCCAAGATGCTCTTAACGCCCAATTTGCTCACGATGTATCTGATACAACAGATGAATTCATGCCTCCGCAGGGTACGTAAATATATGTTCGCGTAGTAGACCCTACGCTAACGTGCATTGCAGATATCCAGGCGTTCACGCCGATCATACAGCGGTATGCTCGAGACATAACTTCTAAAGACATTCCTTCGCAAAGTATGAATCCCAAGTTCCGTCAATTTGAACCTCACTAATAGTGCCCGCAGACACTGACGCCTTCACTCCCACCACCCGACGGTTTGCACAGGATGTAATTCCTTCCGCAATTCGTGTACCATCGTCTCCTTCCTCTCAAGCTACTCCCCCCATGACTTCACGTTGGATGGTGTTACCCGTTGAAGAGATGGATGAGAACATACCCACCAACATGTCGCCACCTATTCACCGAGAATTTACTGCCAGGGACGCGTTCATGCGCGAGCAAACATACAACAGCAGTGCTCGAAGCAACATGTCCATCGTTGAAGACAGTCTCAAGAAGTGCCTCACGAAAGCCAAAGCCTGGGAGGAGTCTGACCCAGCCGCAACCAGATTAAGAAGAAAGCGATCTTCAAACGATGCCGAGAACGACTCATATGAGAGTCGCAACGCGGATGTGCACCCAGACACCCCCGTGCCTACTGGTGAGACTCCAGAATCTGGCGACATGGACAACATCACGGCGGGCTCGAGCCAGAACAACCCAGTCCTGGATCTCGAGAACAAGCCCGCTCTTCGTTTCCCCAAGCGGCTTCGAGCTAGCAGCGAAGTCTCGAATGCAGCGCCTATGACCCCGGTTGCTCAGACCACCCGATCTAAGTCTCCGCGTACGGTTAGGGGTAATAGCACTGCTCTGGAGCCTGGCACTGTCAGGAGAAGTTCCAGGATCAGGTCTTCGTCCCCGAAAAAGTGAACACGAAAAGTGTTGGCAAAGTTTTTCAATTTGTATTCATCGTGTTGTAACATAGCTGCAGGAGTTGTCTATTACTTGAATGTTCCAAGGTTTTGAAATTCTGCGATATACCCATCGCATTTGAGTTCGGTTTCCGTTATCAGACCATGTATTAAAATCTCTTTGTCTTTGTTTTTCGCTTTTTTCTTCGTTCTTCATTTTCGCCGTTCTTCACAGACTGTGACTATATTCTCGATCAATCGACTTTCAGCTCTCTTTTCTTCGGTTTTGGGTTGGCATCGCTGGAAACAAATCCATTGGCGTTAAACAATGGGGTGTTCTGTCTGTCAGAACTAGTCAGAATGTTGGAAAAAATGTTCAACGAATAGTCAAGCTTTCTCAATTAATCAATCAAAAGGATCTTACCGCAATCGCAAAGGTCCATCTGAATGCTGTGCGGTTTGCTTCGCAGTCGGGTTGTCAGTTACAAGCTGATGAACCATCCATTATGTGTACAGATACTTGCAGGCTTAGGGACGTGAAGGCGAAACCTGATGGGCTTGGGGGCTCATCTAACATCGAATAACAATGAATTGGTAAGCGAAAGATACAAAGGTAGTGATATTTACAAGTCTTGCTATCTTGCCCTAAAGAAAGAATACTATGCTCATCCCTGCGGAGGCATGATAACAACACTCATTTATTATATAATTGCATTTCCATATTTATGCATTGAAGTCAGCTAATATTAACATCTGCATTCCCCTCTCATTTTTACCTTTACACAGATCCTTTTAGCCTCACCCATCCCAAAACAGCCAAGGGCGGAGAAACAGATGCATCCGGAAAGCGATCACATAATTCCGATATCGTCATCTATGCGTCTAGCTATCCTTTTTCCATATCATCACTGGACACAAGTTCGAATTCGCGTATTTTGCCGTCTGGGGTTCCTATAGCACGAAGGAAACTGTCTCATTGATAGCACATTTCTCTTTGATTCGTAGAGCTGGCCATCTAGCCGTTGCGACAGCATGCTGGTGGACTTTCTACTAAATCGTGCCCAGGATCACGGTTTATTGTATGTGCATGTTGGTCATTACTGGTGTATCATACTAGGTATTTAGCGAGGTATAAAGGCATTGCATCGCAATAGATAAGTTATACTTTGCATTTCACCCTTAATAGCCACAACTACCCTGAAGAACAAACGAGGAAATTATAGATGCCCACTCCATAGCTTGTCACCCGATACAGAAAAATTGAGCATGTGCATTTGAATGCCGGTATAAACGCCTTGCTTTCAGCCTGACTGCTCTCTGGCATGTTGATGACAGCATTTCATGCCATCAAATCTGCAGAGGCCCCTCTCAAATTACCCACTTCATCCTCTCGCACCCAACTACGACTTGAACACCTTCTCCAAACCCTCCAGGAAGAGATCTGCGTGGTGCTTCTGGAAGATAAGCATGGGCCTAAGTCGCACAGCCGTCTCGCCGCTACCACCACAGTTGATTCCAACACCCTTTGCCTTCTTCAGCACTTCATCCCTCCTTGGACTATCCCACGCGATGAAGGTACCCTGACCCTTACCCCTCAGATTCTTAATCTCCTCGGGATACTGCTGCGCCAATCTATCCACCCCAGCGTACAGATAATCGCCAGTAGCCGCAGTCGAGTTGACCAGATCCAGCCGCTTGATCTCCTGAACGATGGCACGGAAGAGGATAGCGCGAGCAGGGTCGCCCATCCACGTGTTGAACTGACGGTAAGGCTTGTTCGGGCGGAGGTCGTTATTGCCATAGTAGTATCCTGCAGCCTGAGCTTTCTTCGAGAAGGTTACCATGTCGGGCGGGGAAGACAGACCCCAGTGGTCGTGTGCCCAGAACTTACCCGTCGCACCAACACCGGTCTGCACCTCGTCTACGATAAATAGAATGTCATGTTTCTTAGTGAGTTCACGAAGACCGCGGAAAAAGCTCGGTGAAGCGTGGTTGTCGCCGCCCTCGGACTGGATGGGTTCAATAACCACTGCGGCGGGAGGAGCGTGCCATTCTTTGATCAGGCGCTCTGTTTCGTCGAGGCAGCGTTGCTCTTCGGCTGCGTTCTCGGAGGTGAATTGGTCGAGGGGGTACTTGAGGACCGGGAAGGGGGCCTGCGGCCAGTCGAAGGCGGGGATATCGAGCTTGTGGATGGGCTTTGAGCGTGTGGTGGACAAGCTACCGAAAAGGCGGCCGTGGAACCCGGACTTGAAGGAAAGGATAGACAAATTAGGCGCACCGGGCGATTCATTAATCATAGAGGACTCGATCTCTGTCTTGCTGAATTCAACGTGTGCACCGCCTCGTTGCTGCTGACGCTTCCACATAAAGGCAGCCTTGTAGGCGAGCTCGTTGGCGTCGGAACCGGTTTGGCCAGTGAAGACTTGGTCCAGGCCTTTAGGGGCTACGGAAAGGATACCGGTTTCAAGGATGTCGGCCCAGTCGTGCTGGGGAAAATTACCAAGGGCTGGTCGGTTGATGATAGCGGAGGCCATTTCGGGAGAGGTAGCAGCAAGGAGGAGGGAGGGATTATTATAGCCTACTGGGATGGAGGCGATTTGAGCGTATACGTCGAGAAGCACATTGCCGTCGAGGTCGGCGATGTAGTTTCCGTAGCTGCGCTGGTAGTCGGCCATCATATTCAGGCTTCGTGTGTCGAAGACTTTGCTGAGTCTTTCGATGGCTTTGACGCTTTTGGGGCCTGGGATCGATGTCGATACGATTGGGCCTGTGGGCTCATCTGGGAAGAAGGCCTGCTCACCGCTCTCAGGAACGGCGGCGGCAGCAGCAGAGGCATATCGTCTGCGGAGAGCAATTGGGGTGAATCTGGTCGATGATCGAGCAATTGAGCGGGCGAAGGCAGGCCGCACGGTGCGGAGAAGAGACGCCATCTCACTGTCCAAAAATCTGAGGGCGTTGTTTGTGAGATGAAGTGGGGGGGTAAGTGGAGTGGACTGGGGTTGAGTTGCTACAACAACAGAGCTATACAATACAAAATGAAGCCTGCTTCGCTATACAGTAAAGGTATCGGGAGAGAAAGAGGAGGAGTGGCAGTAGAAGAGCGACGGTAAACAATTATTTGATATTTCAAGAGGGGCAGCTCAGACTTTATTACTCAGTTATTTATTGACGCCGTTAGACTAAGCTACATCGTCAGCGGGGTCCAATAAGGCAAGCCATTCCGCTACGAAACGCTATTTCTGAAAGAACGCAGTCCACGCGAAGCTCAGGGCCCTTCGCACGTTTAGTTTGTCATGGTTGTGCGTCTTACCGCGAGAAACCGTCTTTAAAGACCAAACTTGGTGTAAAAGAAGCCAAGCGTGCTCTGTCTACACGCTGTACACGCGCACCCCTCACTCAACAAATGACCTTCCCATAGATACAATAGAAATAGAGAATCACTTGTCGCTAATCTTTTCTCGAGGCATCCTTTTCGGCTCAACTGCTCTCCATTAAGCTATAGTACATCTTCTCTTCCAATCCCGAGAAGCCGTTTTCCGTTGACCTTCTCACAGTACCCAATCCATACGATGCAGATAGGCAGATTTTACCAATGCCACTAAATATGCACTCCATGCTCCCACCATTCAAACTGCTACCAACGCCTGCTTACTCTCCTGGGGAGTAAGCCCATGCCCAGATGCCGAAGTGATGGGGTGTCGCAGAACAAAATGACGAATGATTTGGTATAATAGAATTATATGACTCTTTCTTCAAGAAGCCGCTCAACGCAACACATCCTACGAGCTACTATTCACTATGATCGATGATCTGCTGTTGGTAGCCGCCTCCTCTTTCCCGTTCGTGGTCGGTGGTGTTGCTAGCTGTATAGGACTCGAAATATCATCGCTTTTCTTCATCCGCTCGGTGACTAGCTCCGTCGACAAATTGGACGATTCGTTGGTCCATGCATCATTGGCCGCCTCTTCGAGGCTTCCGTGGAATGAATTAGCGTCTTCGTCTATACCGAGGGGCATGTCCTCCATTGGAGGAGGAGGAGGAGGAGGAGGAGGAGGTGGTGGGGGTGGGGGTGGAGGAGCAGGCGATTGTTCTGTCCTCGTCTTCTTCGGTGATCCAAAGTCACCTTCTTCTTCCCTCTTCCGTTTCGAGTTGGTGGAAGAATCTGCGGGTGACACCTGGTGTGATCTTGCGTCCCCGTTGTAAGAGAGTCCAAGCATCTCGTCTTCAGATCCCTCCTCTTTCTCCTCCGTCTGGGCGGTTGGTGTATCCGGCGTCTCGGCTTCAACCAATTTGCCTGCGGCCTTGTCCTTAGCCTTCTTTTCCGCCCTGGCTACCTTCTCTTTGTCTCGTTCTGCCTTCTTCTTCACTGCCTTGTCCATAAACTCCCTAACGTATTTCTTGACCGTATTCTCGTGTTTCGAGGACAGCTTCGCTGTGGGGTCCTTGACGCGTCCAGATTTGTAGTCTCCCCGGACGAGCTTCTTTGCTACCTAAGACTACGTTAGCAAACACCTTCAAGATACACAGAACTTTCGTACCTCTTTAGAGAGTCTCTTGATGTCGTCTTTTTCTAGCTTCTTGCGATAGTTGCTTGTCACGGACAAAACGTGCGGTTGGAGCTAGAATGATCAGCATTGCCAGAGTACGTTGAACGTAGGATATATACTTACAGTGGCTTCGTAGAGCTTTTCTTGCTTCTCTTGAGGCAACTTCCTCCACTTTTCGCTCCGCGACTTCTTCGCTTCTTTTGGCTCCTCGTTGGGCTGCGGAGTAGAAGATGATGTTCTCTGATTGGATGGTGTAGTATTGGATGTAATGCTCAATATCAGGTCTTGCAGCAATTGCGTATCCGTTTTGGCTTTGGCTGGGGCAGGCAATGGTCTGGTCCATTGTGTAGTTCCTGAAGAGTTGTAATAATATATTTGTCCATTGTCGACTGATGTAGCTTGAAACCAACCAGGCGGAAGGGGGTTGAATGATGGGCGAGGCCGGTATGGAGGTCGTGGTCCATTAAAGGGATTAGGTCTTGACGGATTGAACCCTCGAGGGCCTGACGGAACGGCTGCTGCTGCGGGTCCTTTCGGTGCTGCTAGAGTTGGAGATGTTGACCGTGACCTTGAACGTTCTCGACCCTTCTCTCGTCGTTCAAAGTGATTCTCTGTGCGTTGAGGGGTGCCAGCATTCGGGTCTCGCTTCATCCTGGGGATTCGATAGGCCACTTGCAGCTTGCTCCATTCTTCTAGCAATTTCGCAGCTGAGGTCTCGACGCGTTCATCGCCACAGCCTTTAAGCTTTTCGATGGCACTCTCAATTTTTGATTCCTGGATTTTGTTTCTTGTGATACGAGGTAACCTGTGGAGGATGTCGAGAACCTGCAAGACGACATTGAAGTCGGTTATCCACGCCGTGATCGTTGTCTTGAGGATCTCGTAACCGTGCATACGAATAACACGATGACCAACCTTCTCATCGTCGCTCTGTTGTATGCGGCCGAGAAGCTTGACTGCAATCCACTTCTCCGAACACTGTCTGAGGGCTGCCATGACTTTTGTAACACCGCCCTCTTCCAGAGACTTAGGTTTGAGGTCATTGATATACTCCTCATCCGCTTCGTTCGCTCTCTTCTTGCGAGGCTTCTTCGCAACGGCTGTATCCCAACCATCGCCGTCATCAATCCCGAGAGCTTCGATCGTAGCGCTGGGCAACTTTGTAGCATTATCGGTCTGCGTCCTTCCACCGATGAATCCAGAGCAATTGGGTTCGCCACAGTAACATGGTTGTGGATCTGCGCCGTATCGATCGACATTGTAGTTGAAGACCAGCTCTTCGCCTGCCTTGATTTTTCTCTCGGCAAAAATGCCCATCCGGAGTTTGTCATCAATGACCCACTTATCCACAAAGCAGTTCGGATTGCACGAGTGGTTGCAGAACCGTCCAAGATTGCCCTTCTTTGTAGCATCTACGAATTCGCCCTTTGTGAGCGACATGAAGTAGAAGTGCTTGATACCTTCTTTATCATACTGAAGCATGCGTTTACGGAAATCTCGTTCACCGATAACTTCTCCAATGTACTCGAAGATAAAGTCGCCAGCCCGCATGTCAACATTTGCGCGCAGGCCGAAGCCTTTTTTGTCGGTTTTAATGACTGTGACATTGGCGTACTGTTTTCGCTGAAAACGCTGGTTTTCGCATGTGTTGCCGCAGCCGCAGTCGCCCAAGCATTCCATTTTCGTCGCACGATTGATGCAGTCGGAATCTTCACCACAAGCACGATTGACCCTTGCGATCGCATCTACGAATAACGTTAGCAAACTGGGTGGAACTCAAGTACACCAATAAATCATATAGACCTACCCCACTCCTCTGCGCAGTCGCATTCCAAGGCAGGCTCGGTTGAGCCCAAGTTTTTGTTCCCATATGTGCATTCTGGCAGAACCGTAAAAGTTGCTTTGGCATCTTCGGTGGAATCAGGAAGGTCGAGGAACAGCGGCGCTACTCTCGCAACGATCTTTTGGGACGCAGTGCGCGATAATTTAGGTGCCTTGCCTGGCTCCATCTTTAATGTGATTTCTCCACCGACAACCGCCTCGGGTTCTGAGTTCACAGGAGAGGATGCTGTTGAGGGTTGATGGTTGACTGGTGATTGAGAAGTAGAGCGAGACTTGGATTGACGAGAGGTAGTTGTGGGGGTGGGTGTGCGTCCCAGCCGGTCGTCGTCCAACTTCACCCGAGCTACGCCAAAGCCTTCACTTTCCTCGCGCAGAGGCGTTCCTTCCTCAATCTTCATGTCGCGCAACTCGGGCTCTAGCTGAGCCGTCTTTTTCTCCGATTCGCGGTCCGGCATGGTGGTGAAAAGGACGCGGAGCCAGCGTCGTGTCGGAGGATTGGGGGACGCAGAGGAGAAGAGGAGGCGTTGAAGCTTTAGGGACGCTAAGCGATGTTCCGATTGCCTCTACTCTACCGTGGCAATCATGGCACGCACACAACTCCTCCTGCTGAACCTGTGCGCGTACGAATATGACAAACAGTTCTTCAAAAGGCCCAGAGGGTGGTGTAGGTCTGATATTGCAGCGACGTGTGCGTGTGCGCCTCCACGGGGTCTATGGGCAAATATTTGCGTCCCTCGCAACGTGGCGACGTCTGCCAGTCAAGATTATGCTACGCTCTACTCGATCGCAACTGCTGGCGCAAGGTACCAGACGGGATGCGAAAGTGGTAACTGTGCAGGTGGGCGGAGGATGTCTTCGACATCAGATGGTGTCGTTGCGGAGAACGAGGAATCGGCGCGATCAGAGGTGCGGCCGCGGGCAGGCTCTATGGCGCGAGTAGGTAGCTGTCCGCGTGGAAGGGTGCTCTGCGACCTGCTTGGTAGTGTCGGGTGTGCGAAAGCTGTGTTGTTATGGTGCGCACGAGGGCTTCATGGGTGAAAGATGCCGTGCGGATGCGGCTCTGTGCTCTCCATCCCGCCTCGGTAACTTCCTGAGGCGGCTAGGCTCCGACACCATCTCGAATTCTGTGCAATAATCTCAAATGCAAAGACAGCAATTGGCCGATACGCAGAAAGTGCTACAGAGAATGGAGTACATCATGTTGTTCAGTATGCATCGCTCACAAACCTTGGGTATTCACAGAGAACTGGGCATCAGCTTAACGAAGTGAACGCTTGCTTGGCAGCAACGCACACCTATAATTGTATGTTAGAACAGCTTTGGAACTTTGATAGCAAGAAGAACATGCGAATAACCGAATAGTGTAGTTCGATACAAGAATACGAAGAGGGGAGACTCACATATCGACAAAAGCACAAGCAATTCTACCAGGTGAAGCATCCTCTCGTTTTTTGGCTCCCGGCTATCAGCCTTGTTACTCTGTGTACAAACTTCCAACAAGATATTCCTAGCCAAGCAAGATTTCCAGAGTGATAACTTACTGCTACCCTTCCACGTCAGACACTATATTTGAGTGACTCCATGCTAATTAATCGACAAGCTTCTCTACGTCATTGTTACCTTGGGTCTACAATGTGGAGTGGTGTCCTGAAGTATTGATGATCATTTCGGCCAGTTGCTACAACCGACTGCAGTGAGCAGTAATGGTATCCAATCTTTTTGGCCACAATTGGTGTTTCAGTTGACAATACTGAAGTAGAGATGAGGGCCAATCTGATTGGTAGATGCGGCTCGATCGATGTTTCCCATGTACGAGGTGTACAAAACCCAGCCTATACGATGTGATTCGACCAAAACAAGAGATCTCCACGTGTTTGGCGAGCCATTTACTTGATTTTAGCGGCGATGTGGATAGACCTATGAGCAGTCCGCATGTTTGCTGCACTTCCCATTTTGCATATTTGCTGATCGCGTGACAGCGCTTTGCAAGTGGGTGCAAGCATTCTGACACTGCTGACAGCGTTAATGCACGCTGAGTCGACGTTGTTGCAACCACTCCATGTGAGCAAATAGATGGATTGGAGATGCAGTAGAGTGCTAGCGGCGCTTCAAGAACCCGGGAGGTCATGCTGCACTTTCGTATTCAAAACGTTAAGATGGCGATGGCGATAGCGAAGTACTGTTGATGAAACACGTTGATCCATGGGTACGGGTCGTAGATGGACTCCTGTCGATAAGTTACGATGCCCGTTCTGCTCGGCGTCAACCCATGAGGAGAGTGCAGCCCTCCAATTTATGCGAACGATGCATTGCCACCGCATGATCTTGCCTTCGAGTCCAGGTGCGCAAGTTGAAGACGGGCGCAGCAACAATTAAGGTTGAGGCGTGCTATCGATTGGGAATTAAGGTTTTGGCCGTAACCTATGATTGGGCCACTGTTCGCTACATTCTGCGTTAAGCTTAGAGCATAAACATACATCAACGCACCACTTCGGCGCGGCACCACTTGCAATGTCTCGGAGACCTGCAGCCTTTCCGTCGCAACGCTCTCATTATCAATAAACTTCTGGCCGCTAGTCTGTCTTGAAGAATGGTGCAATAGAGGGCTTGTTTGCCTGGGTGATGGGGCCATGTTAGACCGATAGTGGGAACCGTCACTACCAACAACGTAGGTGGCCGCCGAAATTCGCTGGTATACGACATATCAGGGGTCTGTTGTGCCGTGGGGCCAGCGAAGTGGCGCCGCCAGCTCACGGCCCTGTTGGCCGCATCCGCAACGGCAGAGGAGAGACGTGGGATATACAGGTGGGATATATGTATAACAGCTTTCCAGCGGATGAAGTGCCCATTGGTGCTACGTGGCGATGCAGTAGCGGACTCCGGAGGGCACTGGTATATAAGAAGTCACAAAGACAACGACCGGCAGCTACAGCACACTCTGTGCCCTTTTGTTCTCCCTCGCGACCTGCCCCCGTGTGCCCACGGCCATGGTTGCTGGGGAACTCTCTTGAGAATCCGGACTGCGGCGCACTGGACAGGGGGGCTTTGCGAGGGAGAAGCGCGCACAGAGCCTACACAGAACCACGCTCACTGCCTGGGCATCCGCTGCCCCGTTGTTCCTCAGCGAGGGCCGTCGCGCTTGTGGGGACGGTCCATCTGGATGATACAAAATGTCACCGGCGGCGAGCCAGCTGCCAGGCGCCCGCGCTCGACGTCAAAATGGCTGTTGGAGGGACCCTTGAGAGGCGCACACAGGCTGGGAGAGGGAAGAAAGCAGGCGGAACGGGAGCGATGCTGCAGACGTCCAATGTGGAACTTGTATCAGACTTGACCCTGGTGCGACTGGCGGCGGGCCGTTGGCGATTGGTCGTGGGTGGCCCCGTGTTGCGCCATATCGTTCAAAGCTGGAGACGCGCTGTGGCGGCATCCCCATGAGCAGCTGTGCAAAGGCTCTCAACCTCTCAACATGGCCCTCTCTACGCCCAGGGCCCATCGAGACTGCCCGATGCAGCGGGAGCTGCTGCTTGCTCCGGTTGCGCGTCCCTTCGAGGCTACCGCGCTGCCGTCTCCGTCCACCACAGCCCGAATTGTTTTCCTGAGCTAATGCGCAACATATGTATCTAACCGGACGCGCAGAATCCCCCTACACTTGCATCCCATGCAATTTCAAGCGGCAGCCGTCTTCTGTCTTTCCTCGACCAGCCTCATGGAAAGTCTCTTTTGACCTCTCTCTGCCTGCTGGCATGAGTATCCAAGTCCGCCGTGGGTCTCCTTCATGCTCTCCTTCTTCCACTCGTTATTACTCTTTCTTTTCCATACTGTCGTTGACCCTGTTCCCTCTCCCAACCATCACCCGCGCGCGAGGGGCCCTTCGCGCGCGCATCTGCACTTACTTTACGGCCTTGTGATCGCTCGTTGCTCAATTTGTCTGGTTGCATCCAGCTGGAAGTCAGCGCGACTACTTTTGTTGCCCTTCTCCTCCCTCCGGCGCTTTTGCAGAGCCACGACATGGAGCCTGCCCGGGACGCACCATGGGCAGAGCACGAAAAGGTACGTGCCGCTATAGAATGGCTCTCATCGCCCAATCGCACCCTGTTGTGAGCTGATCATATCTCGTCCAAGGTATATCTTCTGGCCGAGATCCTCAAAGCTGCCCCCATACCCTCCCATGTCCTGCTCTCCCTCATCCGCGACTACAACATCCAGCCCCGATGGAACGACATACCTTTGCCTTACGGTACGTGCACCCAGACCCTCGCGAGACGGTGCCGCCATCGCAGTGTTGGCCCACCTACGCGCCAGAGACCCAATCAAAGCAATGTGAAATTGCGATCGCTGTTGAGTACTGACTAACATGGCTATTCCAACCGCAGGCCGCTCTGTTCATTCGTGTCAAGCGGCATACAGTGAACTAAACGCGCCATATCCGGCACCCGACTACAGACAGCGCCCTCAACTGCCCGCTCCTATAACATACCCCGGCTCTGATATATCGAAGAAGCGCCCGCTACAGCCCGAGACCACAACGCCAATCGGCCGCCCTCTTCAACCTCGCCCGCCACATTCGTACTCAGGGGAATTTGTGAGTGGGCCTGCATACCCAGCCATGTCACCAGTGGGAGAGCCAGCGAACAAGAAGAAACGAGGTCGCCCAACGAAGGCGGAGGCGCAGGCAAGAGCGGACGCGGCTGCACTGCGTGGGGAGGTGTATCCTCCGCCGAGGAAGGCAAGAACGTCCTTAACTACTACAGAAACATCACTCGGAGACGCGCGTATGCTTGGGGACACCCCGCCAGGACCGACCCCCGCGGCGCCTGTAGCTTCAACGACACCACAGATGTCCCACATGGAACGAGGTTCAGAGTCATCCTCGGGCAAGAAGAAGCGCGTGAAACCTTCACCACTGGAACTGGAAAAGCCACATCGAATACCACGAGACACTGAGTCGCCCTTGCCATTTAGCTCTACTATGGGAGATCCCCATCGCAGCCACACATACTCTACGTACACACCCATATCAGGACCCCTCCCACCATCCACAGAGTCACGAGACAGAGATATAAGAATGGAAGGAGTTGAGGAAGTACAACCACGAACCACCACCCCCCACTCGTTTAAAGACACGGTCGGCATCTAAGGCGTTCCTTTTCGTCCACAAAAGCACGAACGGGCGGTAATTGTGTTTCGAGCGTTCCGACGATTTTTTATGCTGTCATGATGACCATTTTGATGATACCATTATGGACCTTATGGAGGTATGCTTGCTGTTTTACACGTGGCATTCATCTATCAGTTATCATTTTGCGTATCGTTTCGACCTTCATTTTCTACTGCTTTTTCTTTTTCGCGCAAGGAACATGTTCCTACACATTCCCTCACAAAATTTCCTATCTTGATCTATCTTCTCTTTTGAAAATTTCTTTTTTCGTCCGAATTGCATGCCTTGCTTCCTCTTATGAAGTTGATATGTGACGAGCACATAACCTTAATGTCTTATTTCTATCTTACGACTTTCAAAGAATTACTGTATCACTGAATTCGCTCTGAGAACCTTGCGCCTTTTTTTTTGCAACGTGTACGATAGTATTAGACGATTGACCCCTTTCTTTCTCATGTCCGTCATATCATACCTTTCATCTTTACGGCCTTGTACAAAAGCACCTATTAGCAGCGTATAGTATCCATAGTTGAAGACGTACCGACGACACGTTCACGACCTATCAATTCGATTCGGTTCCTGAGCTTCTCGCCTTTCTTACTTGGAATGGATTTGTGTGCGATGTGTAGTGTGTCTCAGGTTTCCTTGTCCTTCCGTCGCACCGCCGTTGCTGCACGTCAATGTACGCATCCTCCACTGAAACTCGACGCCTGACGACCAAGGCTTCCACGACTTGCTGCACGCAGACGAGGAGGGAAAAGGAAAATGGACAGATGAGTATTTTGGGAAAGAAGCGCGACACAAAGAACGCGGACAGTTTCAGGCTTGAATGGATGGGGGAGGGAGCTACATTTCCTGGGTGCACATGACCCATTGATGCAGGAGAGCAGGGGTGAAGATGGATGTGGATGGTGGGTTGAGCGACAGAGACCCCTCGCGTTCGATGGTGGCGAGATCTGCATCTAAGCGCCTAGGAGATCGCAACTTTCGATCCAACGCTCCTAGTCCGCACCGTCAGAAGATCCCAACATGTTTCTATACTTATAAATTCCACCAAGATACGTATTCATCTGCAGATATTCCGGGAGAAACGGGACCATGACTGAGTGAGCGCTTGCGGCTCATTCTTTACTCTATGACCATGACTCTCTGTGCTGCATACACGACCTTTCTACTTCCACCTGCATGCAGCATATGCATGCATGTGCGCTTTGGCCAGCCCTCCATCCCTAGAGTAGCTCACGTCCAATTGATTTTGTAAGGTGTTAAACGGGTAAAAGAATCGAGGGAGTTAGGGGTGTCTGTGTAAACTGTAAAGTGAATCAGGTGAAACAGTTGGGAAAGGTTATTGAGCAGGTGGTTGTGTGTCACTATACTTGAGCAGGATCTGCGCAAGGAGATTGTAAATCGGATTTTTTTTAGAAGGAATTATCGGTTCTGGACTTGGCATGCTAAGATGGTGGTTAAAGTCCGTAAACCGGGGCGATGGAGATGAGTGATTTTTTTCCATCTATCGGTTTTGTTCCCACTTCCATGGAATCGCGCGAGACCTGAGACCAGAGGACCCCTGTACCTATTCTGCGCGCTAATCTTTCCCATCTCGTTGGCGAAGAAGGCGCACTGATGTCCAAAGGAATATTCTGAAAAAGCAATACTGGTTAAATAGTCCACGTTGATAGGTATAACGTGGCGCCTTCGGGGAGTTTTAGGAAAAGACGATCATAACTGTGCATCATATGATAGTTTTGTAGGGGGTATGATAGGAGACGGTGATATCATATTATCATCGTCCTCGTGATACTGCTACATACGGTTGTCCGCATGCCATTTCATATTTTGGAATGTCGAAAGTTTGTATCCCTTTCGTATTCAACCTCTGGTATTACCCTGTGTTTCATTTAATTAATTGGTTATCTGTGTCAGAGTTGCCGTGCAGGCTAGCCGTACTGGTCACAACAGAGACAAGTACACTCATAATGTGGGGCCACGCTTGATCGACGTATGAGGGAATATTACATCTTGATTTCAAATGTGACAGGCGGATATTGCCATGAAAGCCAAGCTCCTGTGAAGTCGATAGGAACCACTGTAGGTCTTTGCCATTTCCGCTTTCAGTAAACCAAATTTCTGGCGTTTTCTTGAGGGAATGGGTGGAATGAAGTATAGCAATCCGCAGTATATCTTCGATATGCTTATTCATGCTCATAGCGTATGGGACATCTTCTCAGTCGGATAATGGTTGTAGATGTATGAGCTTTAAAAGATGTTCCACTGTTCAGTGCGTCTGTGGGTGTAGGAGAGGACTGTTTTGCTTCAACGTCTGGACGTTACACAAGGTCGTCATCTAGTCCAAGTAAACTCAATATGATATTACCTTCGGTGTATATTAACGCGCTGTCACATGAGCTGGTGATTAGCTTGTTCTCGGGTGGATCAAAGTGTGTACAAATTCTCCGATACGATGAGGTGTTGACGAATGAGAGTAAGGCACATCCGCGATCTTGCGGCTGCCGTACATGGCATGAGGAAGAAAATGCTTTGCGAGTAGCAGAAGAGGTATATGAAACGAATATTAAGGGGGTCTAAGGCACTTCATGTGTGGCAACAAGTTTATGGGAGCGGCGAACGGTCACGTGTTTAGTTTTGCCATGCTTTTCCGGGCCTAGCTCTCCCGAGGTCAACTAACTCCGTCACTGCATTCCGCCTTCTTTGCACGTTCGCAACTTCGACGTCCGCCTTCACCCTCACCATCACCAAAACCCACCACCAGTCACAATTCGAACACCCCGCACCATACCGCATAATCCCATAATCTCGCCACCGCTCTTTCACGACCGCATGTCAGCTCCGTGTACCCCCTTTTATAGTTATGGCTGTTACTTTGAAGCGCAAACGGGGCGCTATCTCTTACAAGGAGCCCAGCAGCGACATTAGCGATGAGGAGGTGTCTACAGATTCCGATCAACAACAACAACCCCGAATGAAGCGTGCTGCTCCCCAACGACGGTCTACGAGAGCTCGACAATCAGCGCAGCCTTCGCCACGACGTCCACACCAGCAAACCTCCCGCGCACATCGTATTGAAACCGAAGATTCCATAAAACTCCGAGGAAGGGCCAACATTTCGTACCGGGATCTCAGTACGGATGAAGAAGAGTCAGATGGTGATTTCGAAGTAGAGGTCGTCGAAGCGGCGCCGCGCTCGATACGGACACGGACACGGACTGACCCGTTACCGCGCACTCAGAGGGAAAAAAAGTCTGGAGGTCGGGTGCGCAAGGCTCTTGGTGCCCCTATGAAGCGCAGGGCGAGTGAGTGAAATGCATCGTCAACGTACATGCCAGGTTCTAACATTTAGGCAGCACCCGAAGAAGTGACGAAACCGACCACAGAGATTGTCAGTGACGGAAACATACCGGCCTGGGATTCATTACCTTATCATGTCTTACTGCAAGTCTTTGTCTACGCCGCCCACCCACTCCATGATGAGAATATGGTTCCAACAAAGTCAATCCCTTGGCTAGTACAAATGGCTTGCATGTGCTCCGCCTTTACGAAGCCGGCTTTGACAGCACTATACCGGAACCCACCGATATTCGCTATCAAGCAGAATCGGAAATCTCTCGTACATCATCTCATATCGCCGCCTACTGGAGCACACGAGAACTATCCCGTCATGGTAAAAAGGCTGGAGTTAGATGCAACTAAGATGTCCTCCTTGACGGATGCGACTCATAGTGCTACCGATCTGGCGGCGTTGGTATCGTCTCTGATAACACTTAAGGAGATTGACATTTTCGATCCAATCGACAAGCCCCCATACAGATCAAGGCTCAAGAGCATCCGTCGATGGCATTACCCGGACGAACTTTTTGAGGCTCTGCGTCAGAATGATGCCCATCTGAGAAGCTGGCGTTGGAACAGTATCTTTTGCCCGCAAGGTCCGCTCTGGATGAAAGAAATCCATGCGCATATGGCCTTCCAGAGTCTCAGAGAAGTTACATTAACCAAATATCACACAGATACTGCTCGAAAAGCCGATGACGTGCAACCTACGACAGAGGAACTTCTGGGCTCTGCTCTTTCTGTTCTCCCCAACCTCCGGTCGTTGACATTCGAAAACTGCTTGGTGGTGAACGAGCGTCTCCTCCCGCTACTACCGGGTGACCTAGTCAGCTTAAACATGACCAACTGCAGGGATCTTACATCAGATGCACTACATGCTTTCTTGGTCACACATGGCGCACGACTTGAGGAGCTGATACTCAACCACGATCAGTCCTTAGATCTGCAGTTTCTAGTGGATCTAAAGCAGATTTGTCCGCGTTTGGAAGTGCTAAGGATAGACATGACCTACTACAGTTCCTTGGTGATGTCTTCTGACAACGAACCGCTTTGGGATGAGCTACTCAAGGAAGGGGAGCTCCCGAGCTGGCCCTCCACGCTTCGAGTTATCGAGCTAGAAAACATCCGCAATTGGATATCTGTTGAAGGCGCAACTTCCTTCTTCAGCTCGTTGATCGATGCTGCTGAAGAACTTCCATATTTGCGCGAGCTCACGCTTATGACTATGGTGGACATCGACTGGCGCCAGCGAGCTGAGTTCCGCAAGAGGTGGACCGCTAGATTCCAGCACGTGTTTGCGCAGAAGGCAGCGTCACCGAACCCTCATCTGGTCTCATTGCGGGCATTCAGGGAGTGGAAGTCAGGAACACACGACGACGAAAAGGTGGTCACTGAGAAGAACGACTCATTCCTGGACGAGGAGCCAAAGGATCTGGTCATGGCCGAAGTGGAAGATAGTGACAGCGATGTACCCCTTCTTCCTGTACGCAAGCAAGGCGAGAAGTGGAATGCTAGGCGTCTTCGCACTCGTGGGAAAGCGTCTAGCTACGATGAGTCGTCCGGCGACGAATCTAGCTCTGGGAACGAATCGGACCTTGATGATCCCACCTTCATTCAGGGCAAATGTCACACGGTCCTGTTTCGCACCGACAACTCCCGTCCGCGTGAGCACATGTTCGAAGAGGCAGATTTCCTCGACGCTGAGCCGAGTGGAGATGAAGACTGGAACGGCAACGATGCCGTTGAAGACGAATATGCATGGTAACGAACTCATGGAAGGGTATCTCTCTGGCGCTTGAGCGGATTGTACAAATATGGCTGGCATGCGGTTGGGCTCATGGATAGATTGGGCATCTGGATTATGCATTGGGCTGGCGTTTGTATACCTATCTGCATTACGGGATCTCACTGGGCATTGCAATCTCGGGCCGCTGATACGGGCAAGGCTCATTGGGATCAGTATCACGATATATTTACATGGAGCATAGCTGAATGTACACAAATCATATTCTTTTGCTTGTTAACCTGATCGGCACAGATGCTGCAGCAGGAACCAATCCGGGGATGTGATGATGCGAAAGCGTTCACAGCAGCTGAATCGACGACGCCACAGGGTTCTGCGCCACTATTTGACGTGGATTAGGAGCAAGCTTGATCGCGGCCATGCATAGCCACTCAGCAACTCTTGAACTCCTAGATCCCCCACTCGACGCCTCTCTGCTTCCATATAAGCGCTTGGTGTTGTCTTCTGACATTTCGATACCTTTCATAACCTCCCTCACCAGCACTTGCTCTTCCTGCCACTGGAATCGCTACCAGCAGCACATCGAATACCATGGCAGCACCAACGCCTCCCCAGCCGCCAGTCTCTCCAGACTCGGGCCCTACCGATCCCGTATTGCCGTCGCTTCCTGCTGGATGGATAGCTCAATGGGACAATACGTGAGTTTCTTCCAGCTCATGGCGTAGAGCGCGCAAAGCGTTCCGTTGCTGCCCCACCATCGCACGATACTCTTGCCCCGCGATATTGTGCTAACGCTCGTAGGTCACGGAAATACTACTGTGTGTGCCCGGCTGTTGCGACCATCCGTACCTCGAGAAAGGCGACGTGGAAAAAGTCACAGTACTGACACTACTATCAGATGTCCAGATCAGTACCGGTGTGTCTCAGTGGGACCTGCCCACCACCGCCGCACCCATAGGAGGCGGCTCACACAGCGGCACACCTGCGCAATCGGGGAACCCATATGAAACACCCGCGCATGGCACTGAAGGTCCAAATGCAGGTGATGGAACGCGCGGCGTAGACGGCCCCACAGGAGACCGCGCGGGAGGACTTGGAGTACGTCTTGCCTTGTCTCTGAAGAGGGGTGTACTGACGTAATCAGGGCTTCGCTCTCAACCAGATTATGGGCGGCGGAAAGCAGAGTGGAGGACATGGAGGCAGCTCAGGAGGTGGCGGCATTGCTGGCCAGCTTGTAGGATCGCTTCTAGGAGGCGGAAAGCAGAGCCACGGGAACAGCAGCGGACATGGAAGCAGCTCTGGTGGCGGTGGCATTGCAGGCCAGCTCGTAGGCTCGCTCTTAGGAGGAGGAAAGCAGAGCAGTAGTCATGGAGGTCAGTCTGGAGGTCAGACTGCCAGTTCTGGAGGCGCTAGTCACGGATCTGGTGGGCTTGGAGGTGGACTCGGCGGGATGATTGGAGGACTGATGGGAGGTGGCTCGGTAAGAACGCCCGCGACGCCAAAGAGAGTACTCTTTGCGTAAACCTGGGATTGGACCTGACTGTGGTACAGCACACCAAACCCAACAACGAATACGGCTACAGCCACGGCGCAAACACGTCCTCGGGTGGCACTTATACCGGCACCGCGCCCCCAACATCTTACCAGCCCGCAGGTCAGCACAGCGGCGCCCCGAGTCACAGTAGCTACACATCCCCAGCACCAGGTGGATACGGCCAAACTCAACCTCAACACGGCCAGCCAGGAGGATACGGCGGTGGAGGACACGATCAATACCCACCCCAACACAGCCAGTACGGCGGCGGCGGCGGCGGCGGCGGCGGACATGACCAGTACCCACCTCAACACCACGAGCAAGGAGGATACGGAGCCCCCGGGCAGTACCCACCGCAGCAAGGAAACTACGGCCAACAGGCCGGATACGGCGGGCCCAGCCACGGATCCACGCCAAACCCTCCTCCGGGCCAGTACGGCCACAACCCGGCATTCGGCGGCGCTGGAAACTACGACAACCACCAGCACAACCAGTATGGCGGCGCGCCGCAGTATCCGGGCCCTCCACAGCACCAGCAGAGCTACGGCGGGCCGCCCCAGCACGGCCAGAGCCACGGCGGTCCGCCGCAGCCTGGCTGGTGATGGTGTGCTGGGCGCTGATGCGGCCGGGGCGTGTGCGGTTTGATCTTTGGGGCGAATTTCCTGTAGATGGGGGTTTTGCGAAAAGGAGGATATACGAATGGGGGGTTTTTTGCGAGTCTTTGGTTTTTTTTTTTTTTGGCCCCCGGGAGACGGTACTCCTATATCTGTTCCTGTAGCGGCAATTCCATGGCACGATTTCTTAGCATCTCTGCTCGTTGTTGCGTTTTTGCTTTTCGTCGGTTTCGGTATAGATCGAGATTGACTTCGTCTGCTTCTTTGGCGTGTCTGCGGGAGCTGTGCGGAGGGTGTTGTGCTGACTGACTGGTTTGTGAGCAGGGCTTGCTGCGCGTTGACTAACGGTGAGGTTGCTGTGGCAGAACTGAAGTGTGAGTGAGAGTGGTGGAATCTTGCCTGGTTACTGCGTAAACAGGTACTGGTTTTATCCTAGGATTGCTACAGTATTGACTATTTTATTCTCTATGCTTGAATCTCCACGATAATCAAAATTGATAGCCTGTAGAATAGGGTTGCTTTCAGAACCCTTCATAATTAAAGTTACGACCTCATAATCTAGCTAGGTACTATTGCACTCCTATTTTACTAGTACCTCTCTACGTTAAAATATTATAACCTTTTCACTTTATACCCGATGTGTACACCGTGTTCAAATGCGGCAAAGGAACTCACACTTGTTGGAGAGTGGCATGTCCATAGTTTGGTGGTAGTGAAGCGTTATAGATGGAGGCTGCTGAAGACGAGACAGAGGTAGTGTGAAGTTTTCATGGCAATCGAGTACCTCAGCTCTTCTCCCTTTGACATCCCTGATTCCTAATCAAAACTCGCATTTCTGCTCAGAGTTTCTCACTCAAGTCAAAGGCATTTACACAAAGCCCAACAACCACTCTTAGCACTCTTCACATCGCAACGTCGTCTGTTACATGCAGAGACCATCGACACATCTTCTCAGTCCAGATCTTATTTCGGGCAAATTCTCCGAGCAACAGTCAAGACTCAGCATGCTCTCTCCTATCGTTCGTCTCCTCTCTTGCCATTCTTTCGTCTTCTTCTTCCCCATTCCTATCTTCCACACCTGGCCTCCTCCCGCATCAACATGCCATCTGGAAAGCACTCAAGTTAGAGCTAGCCTAAGCTAGATTATATGCCCCGGTTTACATCGAACCTCCACACTTGCACCCATGGCGCCGGAAATCTTTCCTCTCGCCAACGACAAGATGGACGTCGACTCGGGGTATGTCCCAGGCTCTAGGCCTTCTCTCCTACCTGCAACGAAACTATTGTGCAGCATACCGATTGTTCTCGGGCTAGCGGTGGTAACGAGACAGGGTTAGAATAGCTAGGACCGAAACCAAGACATCGCGTCTGATGGTTCACATGCTGGATAGGATTGCACCGGTTGAGAAATCAAGATCCGCTCCTTCTCTGCCAATACCTGCAAGATGACTATCACATGTGCCTGGTTCGGGCGTGGTAATGTATGACGAGGCATTGGTGTGCATTGTTCTGTCACGGCATTGCCTGAGCGATCCTGCTGTTAGCAAGTACCGTGCCGATGAGGTCACAAGGATTGCCCAGTCGTGATGCGTGGTTGTGGGTGTAGAGGCGATTGTGTGCGGACAGCCTTGTGCTAGTCTGGTAGACGGTCGGTTGTTGTGGAAACGCCAATGCGATTTCAGGGCATGAGATGTACTGTACAGACTACTGGAGATGGATATCACACGCAGACGGCCATAGATTCCAACTGGCAAGTCTGCAGACAAAGACGGGAGCAAGACCAAGCGGGGAAGAGGGAGCACTAGCACGAGCCCACGCGAAAAAGCAACAGACCAAGCCAAGCATCCAAGAACGTCCATGAGGCCATCATATTGTCAACTTTTATTTCAGTCTATCGCCTCGGAGCCCACGAACAGCAGAAGCCCACCCCATATCTGGCCTAAGAAAAACCCGTAGATCCGTCCATGGCGCGAGCTAGACAACAAGCGTCGACCGCCCGCCCAACAGGGAGTCCGACATGTCCCGAGATAAACCAAAAAAGCAAGAAACGAGGCCTGCTATGCGAGCCAGTCCGCCCCGTGGGGTATCACCCGTCCGTAAAGGATCCCGATCGATCCGTAAGAGACCCTCGACCAACGCCAGCGCAAAACGTATAATTCGTATTTGGAAAGGGAAAAAAAGGACACACGTGGAGATGTGCGAAGTCCCCAAGGAATATTATCCCCGAGTGGGTTTCCGAACGCCGTGTATCCAAGGAAAGAGGCTCGACCGCTATGCCGAAGCCGTGCATGATATGATATGGAGACCGTGATATAATGTCAGAAAGGTGTGCGAGTGCCGGCGGTCCCTCACTCGGGCCTCTCGAGATTGACCTTGAGCGCGTACTCGAGCTTCTCCCTCTCGCAATACTCCACCAGCAGCTTCAGTCCGAACCTGACTGCCTGGATTGGCGTGGCGTCCAGTTCAATGGGCAGAAAATAGGGCCCGGCCAGTTTCGTCACGCCCGCCTCCTTCATCAGCCTCGAGTTTGGCTCCCGTCCCATCCAAGTCTTCGGATACAGTTTCTGGATATCTTCAACAGGGAGCGTAAGCCGGGAGTCGCTGGTGAAGCGGTGCAGCTTCTGGTAGTGGTCCGCCATGAGGTGGAAGTTCTCGGTGAGGAGGGCGTGCTGTTTTGCGAGTTCGGCGTGCGAAGAATCGTGGGGGGAGTCGTGCACTTTGGGGCGGGGAGCGCGAGGGGAGACGTGGAAGCATATAGCTGCCGAGATGGCGGCGCTGAGGTAGGACCGAAGGCCGTCGAGGTGGGGAAAGTCCTTGGTTCGGCCTGCGTAAGAGACGCAAAGGGGGAGAAGCGTTTTCCATGTGTTTTCAACTTCCCCAGGTCGGCCACGAAGGTTTAGTGAGATGTCTTGGGCGTGGTAGGCAGCCATGTACGATCTGTGCAGAGTTAGTCATCTGTGTTACATTGAATAGGGGGAAGTGCTTACAAGATACACTCGAGGCTGGTGACGGCAGCACGCTTCAAATCTTCTTTGCTTGCTCTGCTGCCTTTCTCGAGTACGACCTTTTGTGCTTCGTGCTTCAGCGAGCGCCCCATTTGGTTGAGCTTCATGGAGATCTGCGATAGAGATTGAATGTCTGCTTGCTTCTTCGCATTCATGGGCGCCGAAGTCGGAGGTGCTTTAGGATCAAGATGTTTAGATGCTGGAGTTGCTCCTGATCGACCAGGGGTGGAGTCACAGCCATCTGTGGAGCTGGTGCGAAGCATATTGACAGCCTTGTGATCTTTTCTAGGAGTTGTGTATGGTGGCTGAAGTTTTGGAGCATTCGACTTCTTTGACCTGGGCGGGGAAGGCATCTGTTGGGATGGTGTCCGTGGTCTATCCTGTAACGTCGAAGCCCTGGGACGTTTTGCGGGGACTGCCAACGAGCTGTCATCTTCGGCTCTTGGGCGCTTTTCGGCTATTCTTGCGGCGGGTGTGGCTTTGACATTTGGCGCGGAAGAATCGGGGCGACGTGCGGTAATCTTGGGAGCATCCTTGGCCTTGGATACTATGCCATCGGTAGCTTTGGCTTGCGCTTTGACTGGGCGTTGCTCTTTCGCATTCTCCGCGCGCTCCCTCTTTTCGCTGACAGCGACTGTCTTCCGAGCGGGTGGGAGCCGGAGAAGGTTCTTGAGGGTCTCTTTCTTGTTCTTTCCAAATTTCAGCTTCACCACGAGCGTTGGTGTCGCGGATTCAGCCGGCTTCGGGGGAACGATGCTTGGAGGCTTTACGTTGATAGGCAACGATCGTACTTGTGGAGTGGTCTTGCCGCCTTCTTCGCGCCTTGGAGGTCGTGACTCGGGCACAGAGAGCAGCTGGCTGGAGGAGGAGTTGGAAGCATCCGACTCTGCACGTTTCCGCTTAGTCTCCAGTCTGTCTAGCTCGGCTTGAACGCTCGAGGGTAGTGTCGGCGAAAGGATAGACGGGAGGCCATATGGATTGTGGAGAGGCTGCTCGACGGGTGATAATAGTGGAGGGAGACCATGAGGGGTGGCATTCGACGGGCCGGTTGTATCGATGTTTATCTTAGATTCTGCAGACTCAGTCTTCTGCGGTGGTGGAGCCGAAGGTTGTCCCTCTTTTATGCGCTTCTCAGGTTTCTCGGAAACAAGGGTCTCGGTTCCCAGGCTGTTGCACATTAGCATTTGAAAGAGAGGCGCAAGACCTTTCAAGCTTACCGTTTATGCGATTGGACCTCCTTCTTCAGCACAGTAGCGGGCTCTTTGTCGGCAGTTTTGATACCGTTGGTCTGGGTGGGTGGTGGTTTTGCTGGCTTCGTTGGCAGCAGATTCGGGGACATCTTCTTTGCACCGGGCGCGATGACCCCATTGGCCTGCTTCGACTTGTAGGCAGAAAGACTGATCTTTTTCTTTGGCGCCTGGTTTGACGTGCTCGAAGCTTGTGACTTGGGTCGTTCAGCCTCTGGCTCCTCCTCTTCTCCCGGCTGCAACGTGAAGCAATCCTGGTAGGGTTCGCGGTAATGGAAGGTGCGGTATTGCAGATGTTCCTCGTTTGGCGTGAAAAGGCGGCCTATCATCCAACTTGTCGACTCGTGCCGTGAGTAGTGTGTGTATTCGTCGAGGGATGGCGTTGATAAGACATAGGGCGCTGTGGGCACGGCGCGTTTGATGCGGTCGAAGATGCTGTCCAGCTTGTCCAGCTCCTCCTGGTCTTCCTTGCGCAGGCTCTTGCGCTCTAGCTTGGAGGTGGGCACGCCGGCATCTGGTGGTCGCTCTGGGCCAGACATGGCTCTGTCGCGAGCGCTTAACAAGTTTGGGCGGTGAATTGGCGCAGCAGTTCACAGAACTGTGCCCGGCGGCGGCGGCGGCGGAGGTGGTGGTGGCGGCGGTGATATGTGGTGGGTAGATGGGTGGGTATATGAAAGAACATATAGCTCCTGCGCGGGCGAGCGAGGGTATCGCGTATCGTGGACGGAGGTGGGGTGCGCAGAGAAAGTCCAGAGACGGAGGCAGAGCGGCGGGCTCGATCAAGGCGCAGAGGTGGTCTGGAGGGCGCGCAATAGAGCTGTGGACAGGAACAGTAAGTACAATGGTCAAGACGGGCTGGTGTTGTGGTTGCGGCGGCGCTGCGCTTGTGCATACTCACCGAGTGAAGGTGAAGGCCAGCGGCTGTGTTACCTTGCTACCTTGTTACCTTCTCAGCCTTTGAGTCGCAGAAGTGCTGAGGCCGCGAGAGTCGATCATTCCGGCCAGGTCCCGATCCGTGGACGCGGCGGGAATCGCTCGAGAAGAGGACTGCGGCCTTCTGGGGGAGATGGATAGGGCGAGCGGTGTGGTGTTGATGACGGAAAGTAGCAATCGGAGGAGACAGCGCTTGGCCCTGGAGGTTGGTTCCGACATGTCGATCCCAGGCGCGCATGTTCAGGCGCTCACCACACGCTTATTGGTTGTGTGCACTCTCATCAAAGACCCTTTGTTCTATTTCGGTCGCGCTGCCCATGTGTTTATCTACCTGTCTTCCAGACATGACCAAGTGCTAAATGCCAAATGCCAAATGCTGCAAAACTCACGAGAGGTAGTCATGCCAGCTAGCTATAGCTGCCAAAAATCCGGCCTGCTGCACACATCTTTGCGCTGTTCCCACCCGCCGCCATCGCACCTCGATCCCAAGGATCAATGCCGTGCAGGCTAGCGAGATCTTCGTGACCCGACCCTAGACCAAGCTCGTTCTTGAGCGAGCGCGGCTGCAACCGTTGAATAACCGGCATGTCCCCGTTGCGCCATTCCTCCACATCACAGACTATCAAAATGAGGGGAACAAGCCATGTCCAGACCGCGCTCTTGACGTTGAGGCTGGCGGAGAGAATAGAGAAAGAAATCAAAGTCATTCCTTTGCCGTCATGCGGGAAAGCGTTGACATGCATTTTGGCGGCAGACCTGCCGTGCGACCATCTTCACCCGGTGATTTAGAGAAAGGGAGTACCATACCCCAATCCTGAACTCATCCTCGCCATTTCTGTGTAGCTCTTCATAGCTCTTCGTCGTCTCCCGTCTCGCTATCCTCTGCAGCTGCAGGCTCTGGCTTCTTCTCGGGAGGTTTGCTCCGCGTATTCGGCCTACCAAACGGCAACTCTCGTCTCGGTGGTGGCACTTTCACTTCATCTTGGGACGCCTGAACAACCATTGGGGTAGCTCGAAGAGGCTCAGAAACGGGGTCATCAAGATCCTCGTCATCCGTCTCGTCATCTGATCGATCAGGGGTTGCTGCTCCAGGCCCTGAGTCGTCTTCCACGTCATCGACTTCGTCGGCTTTGATTTCGTCGATTTCCATTTGATCGCTGTCGGATTCTGGTTCAGGTGCTGCTGCTTTTCCTCTTGTTGCTTTTGTGACCTTTGCGGGTGCTTTGCGTTTGGATGTGCGTGAAGGACCGGCTTTGCGTGGTTTCGGCTCTTCTCGGATGGACTGGACGACTGTGGCTATATCACTCCAGGTCAGATTCTGCTATGGTATACACATACAAAACGTATGACTTACCAACTTCCTTGTCCACCTTGGCCCCAGTTAAGAGCCGGCTCTGATCCCTGATCTTCCTCTTCTTCTCGTTGAGTAGCTCCATGAACCGTTGCAACATGGCGGTTTCAGCCTCTTGCTTCGTCTTGATGAAGTCCTCAAGCTGGGCATTGAGCCTGTCAATAATATCTTGCTTGCTTTTTACAGTTGCCTTCAGATCGCCGATTTCGTTCAGCGTCTGAGTGTGAGCCTGGGCGGAAGTCTGAGTCCATTCGAAAGGATTGAACTCGAATTCCTCGTCTTTTGGCAGTATTATCTCTCCAAGTGTGAGCTGTTCGGGTTAGCATAGGAACGGATCACATGTAGCGGGCATGTTCACCTTGATTCCCTGGACATGCTGTTGGAAAGTGATTTGTATCTGATCATGTTTGATGCTCGACACCATGCGCACACCATCCAAGAGGGCCGCATCTTCACCTTCAAGCTGTGTCTGCAGCAGGAAATGAGACAGAATGGCCTCCCACTCAGTATCGCTGCCCTTGAACTTAGTTTGCCACTTCTTAATGTCACGCTGTTTGACTGGAAACAGAAATTAGAGAGATGCAATGAATGCGATATTGGGCAATCTTACTGCTCGTCACGTAAGGACTCTCGCCCTCACACCCCACCAGCCTGACATCCAGCGGATGACTACCCTCCTGCTGCACCTCGACCACGACCAGCTCTTCGCCGTCGGTGGCCGCGATGACGGGGATGATGTGCCGGGCGTTCATTGTGGCGCTTTTTGCTCTGCGACGCGTGATTGACCCGGGCTGTTTCCAACTTTTCGACGCCTTGGAACCTGGAAACGGGCAGTTTGAGCACCTGGTCGCGGATCGTAGGGCGTGATACAGATCCTGGAACAGGTCGGGATAGGCCCGTCAGATGCTGGGGATGGTGGTCGCAGGAAATTGGCCGAGCGTTTCAGGTGGATGGTGAGTCGGGGATGGGGTATATGGGTTGTATGTGGTGAGGGGAGCGAGGGAGGGTTATATGGATGTCAACATGACAACAACAACAAGAATGGGAGGAGGTGGATGCCTGCGGTAGCGCGCAATTGGGGTTGTTGCCTGCGTGAGGAGACCTGGGAGGAGAGGTTCAAAGGTTTAGGAGTGCAGAGGCTGTTGTGGCTCTGCACTCTGCAATTGTACATGTCAGAAGGTGTTAGATGTCACTGGTAACTGTAACTGTAGCTGTGGCTGCAGTGGTTGAGGTGTCCTGGCAGGCACCGCGCGCCATGATTTCGCGCGGCCAATCCGAGAGGAGCTCGCACGGCGGAGAGCTCTTCTCCAGCTCTCTTCCCCAGCTCTCGCCATAGCATCTAGTATAGCTGTAGAATTGGTTCCCCGCACCGCGCAAGAGGAATGAATTGGGTGAATTGGGTTAGATGGGCGGCACGACAGCGTCCGCGTACCTTTCGCACTACTGACGCGTTGCGGTGGTGCGCCAGTGTGCGTGAGTGCGTGTGTGCGTGAGTGCGTGTGTGTGCTGGCCTGCTGGCCCGCACCCGCGCTACGCAGACCGCTTCGTGTTCCCGGCCAAAAGCCCGAGCCAGCGCAGGGTCTTCTGGGTGGTCGGCCGCTTTCCCAGCCTCCGCTCTTCCAACACCACCTCGACACACCCCCATCGCACCTGCATACACCAACCAAACACCACCACAATTTGCTGCGCGACCCTCTGCCATGGCCAACAAGGGCAGCTTCGCCCAGCGCATGGCCTCTATGGCCTCAATGGCCCCCTCGATAGAGAACTGGGACGACGATGCCGACTTCGATGCCCAGGGCGACCTCTTTGCACACTCCATGTCGACCATCCAGTCCACCACCTCGTCGCGCGTCTCGGTGCGCTCCGAGTCCAACATCGGCGACGACGACTGGCAGGTCCTCATCACGCCAAACGACGAGCTCTCGACCCTCAACGCCATCACCTCCGCAAAACAGGCCGGCATCCCCATCCCCAGGAGCGTGCCGTCGTCCGCACTGCTCGGCGGCTCCATCAAGCGCCTAGGAAAGAAAAAGTCAAATCGCAAAATCGCAGTAGACGACGACTGGGCCAACGATCTGGAGCTACCCACCAACGCAATGGACGGCGGTTTGAAGCTGAAGGTCCAGCTGCCGGCCCCGAGCACCCCTGCCGACGACTTCGACGACCTCGACGACTGGGGCGAGGGCAGCTTGGGCATCCGCTTTGGCGGCACGCGAAGGGAAGCCCGCGGCGCCCGCAGCTCCTCCGTCTCGGCCATGAGCCCGAGCATGGGCAGCTGCATGACGGTTGAGAGTGAGGATGACGATCTGAGCGGCCTGGTCCTTCCCCAGGAACAGCTCAACTTCTCTGCCCGCCTGGAAAGACTGAAGAAGGCCGAATACCTGACCCCCGACGCCTCACCCATACCACCCAAGCAACGCTACCAACTGTCGCCCACCTCCGCCCCTCTACTGGCGCCTTCTGCCGAGTTTACGTCGTCCCCCTCGCCTGCGCAAACCTCAACACCACCACGCGAGCGCGAACTTTGGCCCGAATCACCACCCCAATCACCGCCCCAAGCACAGCCCAAGCCTGCAGTCGACGAGGAGGACTTCCTGGACGGTCTAGACTTTGGCTCTGGAGAGGCTCTCGACACGCAAAAGCTTACTCTCAACCGCAATGTCGTCGTCAAGAAAACAGCATCCAAGAAGCCCGTCGCACCTCCCGCCGCCAGACCCGCAACTACCATAACCTTCACCGACAAGCCTTCTGTATCCAGGATCCCCAGACCGCTCCCCTCCGCTGCCAGCCGCACAAGGCTTACTCCCCTGTACGAAGCGGGTGCCCCCCCGACCACCGGACACAGTCGACCGATGCCCACGACCACGAGTGCGCAGCTTCTGCGTGCGAAACGTTCGGCGCCTGTGCTCCGCAACGCCTACGGTACCATCTCTCGAGCTCCCCTCCCATTCTTACCAGCAGGCAACTCGACCTCGCAGTCACATCACGTTACGTCCAGGAGCTCGCAGCCTCACATGCGCCAAAACTCTGATCCGCGAAGGCCGTCGTCTCCATCCCTGCGCTCATATTCACGTCTATCTGCCAACGGACAACCAGATACACCTAGTCGTGCGGGAATGCGAAGAGATATTCCCTCTGCTGCTCTCGCTCGACAGCCTAAAGTTCCCCAGAAAATCTCACATCCTTTGGGACCCAAGAAAGTCTTCGGCGTCGGTAACGAACTTGACGGCTTCGATGACCTTCCCACCTCTGCGACGAAAGAGAAGCAATTCGAGAAGGCGCCTCGAAATGTTTCAAGCAACAAAAGTTTGCGACACCAGACAAGCAATGCTCGTTTGCCTTTGCCCGACCGCATGGCCACGCCGCAGCCCCAAACACCCAGAAGCCCCACCAGGACAGAAAACACGCCGCGTTTTGCAAGAGATACTGCGGCAAGCCGAATTGCGCGAGAGCAACGAGTGGCAGACCTGCGGTCAAGAGGCGATGGACCTATCGTGCCGAATCCCACCACAAACTGGAAAGCTCAAGTTGCTGCCCGTAGCCCGCATGCCAGTCCGACAGCCCACCGAAAGAGAGGCTCTTTCCAGAAACCGACATTGATAAAGGCCATGTCCCAGCCTATTCCCAAGAGTAAGTTCTCGTACTCGTCAAAACCTTTTGTATATATACTAATGCATGTCACCAGACGAGAAGGGCATGATCTACAACCCGCAACTCAACCGCTGGGAAGGAAATGAGGAAGCGCTAGCCCCATTTTCGCATCCAAACACTTCCACCACCACACTCGCATTGACAACAGCAAGTACACCCACCTTCGCTCCGCCAGGACAGCATCACTTCAATCACTCCCACGACCGCTCGCAATCTCTCTCCCATATTGCCCTATCCTCCATTCAAAATGCACAGAGGAACTTGTCCCGTGCCGTGAAAATTGCGCCAGCACCAGTGCCTTCACCACCTCGCCCGGCTCTGATTTCGCAGATTTCGGTGCCTCGTGGTGTACAATACGAAGGACGTATGGTGTTCGACCCCGTAAAGATGACCTGGCTGAAGGCACCTCGAGTATCAAACGATTCTCGCTCTCCACTTACCGAGGCGGACGATGACGAAGATCCTTTCGCCGGCATTGAAGATTTCAAAGACGATCAAAGCACGACCGGAGGCCCTGGCAACAACAACGGCGGTACATCCGGCCCCGATGAACCAACTTTTGTTGGCGAAGAATTCGATCTCGGCCCCAGTTTCATTCGAAGACAGAGAGAAGAGGAAGCAGTCTGGAGACGCAAGACCGAAGCCTGGGTTGGCGGTCTCCGTGATAACGGCGAGAACAAGCACAACGGCTGGAGATGGGCCATACGCAAGTTCGCTGCAGAGGCTTCGAGGAGATGATAGATGTCTGTATCATACGCGCGCATTGCTTTGCATATTACGACCATTAACGACCGCATTGCTGGAGCAAAAGTTCACAAAAGTAACGAAGGCGTTGGCTGTCCTTATGAGATATCCTCCGAGTGTAACGATTGGCGTTTGGATTGATCGCGTCTCACTTTTATGATGGATTTATGATTTATGATTGACATGAAGATATGAGCAGCATTGCACTGCATTGCATCGCTCTGGATAGAATTGATGAATTTTGGTTTGAAGGTTTTCTTTTTGATGTTATGGTGTGAAACTTGAAGCGACCTGCTAATAGTAGCCAAGTAGGAGCTAGTTGTAATAGTAATGGCAATGGTATATTCATCAAGCACATAATTGATGGTGATGTTGGAAGCTTCAATTCGATGGTGACGTGAGATGATTGGAGGGGCAGTGGTGGGGGCTAGAAAATGTCAACCTCCGTCTCTGTTCCTGAAACACAACATCAACAAACAAAGGCCAACATGTCTCGTTCAACAGACCCGGGACACTTCTTCCAGACAACGTAAGTCTCCGCTTGCAGCTACCTGGTGTTTCAGTAGCTAATTGCGCCCCTAGGTCGTACCTCAACGAGTCAGCTCGCAAAGCGTCAAAGTCTACGAACACCAAGGGCAACCCTGTCAAATTGCCCTCGAAGATCCTCGCCG
Source organism: Herpotrichia juniperi (assembly GCA_014905255.1). Lineage (NCBI taxonomy): Eukaryota > Fungi > Ascomycota > Dothideomycetes > Pleosporales > Melanommataceae > Herpotrichia > Herpotrichia juniperi. The sequence continues at coordinate 55,150 of BLYF01000033.1, read as the reverse complement.
TCACCTCAGATCCGGAAGGTGCGGGGCAGATCTACATTGCAGAGGCAGCTGGAACTGTGAAGAGGATCAAGCTTGAAGTTGGTTAGACATCTGCTCCTCCCTCATCCCTCCCCGTCTAGGCATCCATACGAGTTTGTGATACATGTGCAATTACTGACTCTGCTCCGCCCTACAGACTAGCAGCGTATCTCAAACCTTCATAGGCCCCACCGCACCCCTTACCTCCGTTGCAGTTTCCTCTCAATCGAAAACCGTATTCGCAGGATGTTGGGATAAATCAATCTGGTCATGGTCAACCACCACACGACGGCCGGGACGCCGATTTCAGGGGCATAGCGACTTCGTAAAAGCAGTGCTAGTCTTCCCACTACAAGGAAAGGAAATTTTGGTCTCCGGGTCAGCAGATGCAACTATCATCGTCTGGGATGTTGCGACGGGGCAGAAATTACACACGTTGAAGGGACACACGAGAGGAATCCTCACGCTTGCGCTTGATCCGGCAGATTACCAGGCCAACAAGGATTCGGTCACTATCCTCAGCGCTGGAAGTGACAGGGAAGTACGACTCTGGAACATCAGTTTGACCTCCGCATCCCAGATTGAGGACTCGTCGGATGCGCCGTCGCCAATCGTCGCTCACGAGACGAGTATCGACTCCCTCTTCTTCGACTCGGATGGCGATCTATGGACGGCCTCTGCGGACAAATCGGCCAAGTGTCTCTCGCGAGGCAGGAAATGGGACGAAGACACCACGCTCGAGCACCCAGATTTCGTCCGCGACGTAGTTGTGGATGAGGATGGCGGATGGGTAGTTACGGCGTGCAGAGATGAGGAGGTCAGGGTGTGGGATAAGTCCAGTGGGAAGCTTCATCATGTTTTTGCGGGACACTTTGAGGAGGTCACGGGTCTTGTTTTGCTTCCTGGACAGAAGGTGGTTAGTGTCAGTATTGATGCTACGGTCAGGACGTGGAGCTTGAAGGCTGCGGATTTGGCGCAGGCGATCAAGGAGAAGGAGGAAGAGGAATTGGGGCAGACAAAGGAGAAGGAGGATGAGAAGAAAGAGGGTGTGCTGACGGAGGAAGAAGAGGCAGAGCTTGCGGAGTTGATGGGGGATAGTGACTAGTTGATGATCAGATAGACCCATCCGTATCTGATGGACTGGCAGAGTACGAATTAGTTGCTAAGTTCTTCTCCTACCTTTTTTCCTGTTCCCTTACTGGCTCATATCGTGCCCTGATGTGTTCTTCATTCTTTCCTGTTCCAAATGTCTCATTCCCTTCGAACACTCGTAGTCCTCATTGGTCTTCCTTCTCATCATATTCCGATATCATAGGTGGAAAGTGCCAAGGATGTGTTACAAGATGCCATTGCTATGAGAATTGCGGGATATCTGCACTGCGGCTATTCCTCCACTCTGTGGCTGCTCTTGCAGCTGGCGCCCTAGCTGCATTCGGGTTTTCCTTACCCGCATTGATTCTTTATACTTTGTTACCCCTCTTTCTCTCCACATTTCCTTTTCTTGTCGATCCTCTTCTTCTTTCCTGCATCCACTAGACACGCCCGATCTTAACCTCCAAGCCCACCGCTGTGTGCAAGCTAGCTCTAAATGTTTAGACACTCGGCTCTGATTGCACGTGAGGGCGCGTTGGCCGCTAAGCGAGCGCCCCCCACTACAAGAGCTCCGCACTCTATTCCTCTTTCTCTCACCAACCTCAACATCACCACATACCAACTCCCCTTCCCTCTCGCCTTCCCACTCGCCCTCCCCATCCCGGCCGGGATGCAGAGAACTACGAGCCGTGGTGGACCGATAAAGGCCGTCTGAGTAGGGGATACCCCGATTCTGAGACGGAGACAGCGCAAAGTACCGTCGTTGTCGACGCCTTGGAGGAAGAAGCCAGCAGATATTGAGCGAACGCTCTCATAGGCCGCAAGGTCCTTGGCATGTTTTACTCAGTCGCACCCTTTGTCGGTTCCGCTATCGCTCTCGCTCTCTCCTCCTTTTGGCAGCGGCTCTGGAGATGCATGGTCGCTCTGAGTAGGGGCTACCCCGACATCACGAGAGGAGTCTCCTAGCAATGCTGAGTCTTGAGACCAATCGTGGAGGAAGAAGCCAACAGATATGGAGCTTTGCTTTCGAGCACTCTCTGATAGGCCGCAAGGTCCATGGCATATTTTACTCAGACATGTCCATGCATCTCCAGAGCCGCTGCCTTTTGGGTCAGACAACCCAGCAGGGTGTCAACCGCTGGCAATGGCTGGCGGTTCCCATCCCCGCACAACCCATGATTCCGGGTCAGACGACCTGGAGTTGGTACCATCGGCAATGGCTGACGGTAGTGTTCCCTTCCCCGGATCGATTGAACTTGGAGAAATTGGGTCGGGTGAAAGCCTGGTGACCGCAAGAGGAGGATGGGTGGTAGAAGTCGGACTCTTGCGCCTCCACGCGGTGCCACCTGGATAGTATCTTCCCGACAGATATGAACTAGATGCTTGAGACGCAACCATATGTAAGTTCTCTTCAACCTCTCCCTAGCGGACCTCATACTTTGGCCAACAGCGTTTTTCTCCAACGTCACTGTCTGAAAATTAAAGATCAAGTGGGAGAGTAGAAAACATCTTAGTGATAGATGGCAGTTATTATTGATATATCCATTTCTATCATCACATAGTTATCATCGTAGCAGTTCCTCTCCCTTCAACTGCAATACTTGACTTCATTCTTCACATCGTTCTGAGTGAGTGTGTCCGTATCAAATCAGCTGTTGCAAGGCCTAGATATAGTGGTGTACCTTCCCACCTTGTAAAGAAAGCAACAACATGTCGTGCCTTCCCAGACTGTCCGCGCCAGAACACCGAGCACCTCGCCTCTCATGCCATCTCCTTCTTACTCTCACTCTCTTCCCCCATTCTCCATCCGTGTCTACATGCAAGCCAGCTCTTCATGATGAGCTACGATGCTTCCGACCACCAACGGGCTAGGAATCGGTATTTGCAGTCTGCACACGAGCCCGACTTACGAGGCGGTACGACTATGACGACGGTTATGGGCGTCGCGACTACGACTACGAGCGTGGAGACCGCAGCTATCTCAATGATTACGTATACAACCGACGTTGGCACGTCGTTCGAGATTGTGGAGATGGGGACTGGGGAGCCCGGCGCGATGATAGTAGAGTGGGCCCGTTTCACGATCCCGGTGAGCTGCGACGACATCCTAAAGATCGCCATGACGACAATGCCAGGCGACAAGAGCAAGACAAGCAGCAGTATGAGATTGATCTATATGAGTGCGATCCCGAAAAATATCAAGAGTACTTCTATGCCCGCCAAGCGCGTGGGGAAGCGGGAGCTTGTCCTGATACCGCGACTCACTTCGACAATGAAGGCAATGCCGGTCAGCGTCTTCGGCCAGCAGTCATACTTCCGGGTCCATGTACTCCGCACACTGTTCGAGATGGCCGAGGGGCTCGGCAGGAAGATTCTGGTCAAGCCTACAACAACCTCCAACAGCGCCCTGGTCCTGTCAATGTATCACAGCAAATAACAGATGACAACCAGCCACAAAAGACTAAGGTCAAGCGTGCTCCTCTGGCCATCCCGATGGAGTCAAAGAAGGACAATCATGTAACTAAGGACGTAGTTCGCCCTGCCCTTTCAGTTATTGAGCATCATTAGAAGAAAGATGTTGGTCAAGTCTCGAGAAGCTTACCTCAAAGTGTTGCTCCAATGTCTCTTCCCTAGTCAAAAACCACCACCCAAGAACACAATCCTACGGTACAGCGTGCTCCTCCTGCCATTGCATCAGAGCTAAACAACGTCAAACCTCCAAATGAGAAAGTAGTCCAGCTTGCGCATTTGCGTGCGGAGCTTGCTCAAAAGACACAAGAGATCCAGAAAACTCAACAGGAGTACGTAAAACTACAACAGACTCAGCGTATGTAGGTTATATATGATGAAAAGGAAGCTGCTGTTCATACTAACCCAGCTATCGTTATGGAATCGAAGAACGATCACGACCAAGCGGATTTACTGGCGGTGCGGTTGGTATGGGGCAGACTGAAAGGCCAGTGGGAAATAGCAGAGAACAAAAAGGCTTACAGACGCGAGCTTGAGCTTGCTTTCGCACGGGCATGTGCTCCTGTCTTGATCAAGAGGGAACCTGTGCATGACAACCAATTGTCAGCACCTATAGCGAATGCGGAGGCGACTCAAGGACGCCTTTCAATGCCTTTCAATGACTCGCCTGCCCTGTCCCAAATACAAGAACTGCGTAAACGGATTCTTGATTGGTTGGAGTTCACGTAAGTTTCAGACTCCATGTACAGTATCACTTCTAACATATCCGCCAAAGTGACAAGCACTCACGCCGTCGAAAACGCTCAGGAGACCATGCTCATATCCTGTCCCCGGCTAAACGCATCAAGAAGTCCTGCCCTCCGCATGAACAAAGTAAAATCCCATCTTTGTCCTCATCTTCATCTGCACAGGCTAGTGACAGATCACTCTCGCCTGTTGCAAACTACCAAGAGGTTGGCGCCGCAAGGCATCTTAACTAGAAAGGCCTATGAAGATGGGAAGTCAATAAAGCAACTTGGGTCTAAGGGAGAGAGTTTGTGGATTCGATTTTGGAAGGGAAAATCGAGTTCTCTCAGTATTACAGTACAATAATAAGGGGTAATGATGGGAAATGTATGCACTAGGCATATAGCTTCTGTGGTATACTAACCAGCTTCTGTAAAATGGAATGCTATTCAGAGAAGACACGAAGAGCAATGCCAGCTTTACGAAGGTATAAGACAGTTTGATAATTATCCGCATCATGTTCTTCATCTGCGATATATTTTCAATCTTTCTGCCCCAAATTATTGCCGTCTCAACTCCTCTCCGTCTCTTCACCCCTTTCCCGTTTCTCTGACATGTGCTTGTATCTAGTCTCGCGCTGTCCTTTATCTACTACTTCTCACCTGCGTCGCAGATTGTCCCTCCCCCACCGTGTAAGTGGCTCCCGCCGTCTCCCTCGAGTGTAGCAACGTATCTTGCGCTCGAAATCTCCAGAATTCAAAACGAAGAAGGAGTTAGAGCTGAGCGTAAGCGCCAATCCGAGACTCAGCTCTAGATGAGTTCATGAGTTATATCCAGTTCGAGCTTTTGGACCTTGTTGGTGGCTCGGGTTCTCCACTTTTGTCTGGTTGCGCAGATGATGGAATGCTGGGTGTGGACATCTTGGTGTGTCTTGGATGTGTGGTCAGGGTTCGAGGCTTTGATCATGTTTGTGCTAAGATGCAGAGGGATTGGGAAGAGAGGGGATTAACGCGAGCGCGTCTTATCTTCAGGTGAGAGTTAGATTGCGCCGGAAGAGATGAGACTTTGCAGGGTGGTGGACGGTGGGAGGTGAGCTACAACTGTTGCTCTACTGGTGAGACATACGTGCGTGATGTTAGGATATGAGGAGTTTATGGGCGGGATAATTGGGTGGTATGGGGATATGTTATTCTGGTAAATATGAACTGTAAACTGCATTCCTTTAAGGGTCTTGTTATTGATGTTGTGATTATTTATTTATTGTAGTCTCTGCTTCATCGACCTGTCCACGATCTTGCAAGGCATATTCAGCATTCATATTCACGCCTCAGTCTCAATTTTGGTTTGCAAGGTCTTCGCTCTGGCTTTTCAACTATTTAGACTCACAGCTCCGCGTTCTCGTCGTGCTTCCAACCAGGCATATCCGCGAGATCTTTCGCAGGCGCCGCACGTATTGACTTGAGCGCATCGCCTTGGCCCGGGCGCCACCGCCATGCTTGCGTGAGGTGGTCCGCGAGGGTACCTTCAAGGAGCTCGACAACATGCTTGCCGATGTTTGGGAGGAGCTTGAAGCTGTGGCTGTGGGGAGATCAGGTCAGCTCCCATATCGTACACACGATGGCGACGGGCTCGCTAAGGGAATGGGAGAATCACGCACCCAGAGTCTCCGGTGGCCAATACAAAATTCTTCCACCGCGGATGCTCACACACTAGTAGTGCTGAATTTGCTGTATCCGTACACCAACACAACGCCCGGTTGAACAGTGGCTTCTGTGCAAATCGAGGCAGAAACGTGTCAATTGCTCGCCGGATGGAGACCTCCGAAGCATTCGGGTATGTATCCGTGGGATGCGCGGCGTGCGAGCGGGGCACGGAAACGCGTTTGGGCGCTGAGGCGCCGTAAGGTTGGTGTTGCTGGAAGTGCGTGAAGCCCGGGAACTCGTCGCAGACTTTGATCTTGCCGTCTTCGTTGGGCTCGAAGAAGAAGCCGATGTCGCCGTTGTAGACGACGGGCGCGTCTAGGTACGGCGCAGCTTCTGAGGGGGTGAGTTGGATCATGGCGTATACCCAAGCCTGGTGTTGAGGTTAGTGTTAGATGGTACTGGTATGAAGGTGCTTTGCAACTTGAAGGGAAAACGCACTTTGGAGCAACATTGGTCTTCGAGGTTGATGAGTGCGGGACTCCATGCCCCGGCTGCTAAGACGACCTTGTCGGCGTGGTATCTCGTTCCGTCGGCGGTCTCAACGCCGATACATGTTGAGCCATAAGTATCGAGAATAGGCTTTTTGAACGTTCCAGCGCCACCGAAACTGAAATTGACACCATTTCGTCTGCATTCCTCTCCAATGGCGTTAATTGCTTTGGCAGCTGCTAGCCAGCCTCCATCCTTACTAAAGAAAGCTTTCCAGCCCTATGATACTCTATATCAGCTATATGGACCTAATCTTCCAAGCCAGGGACTAACCTTGATCTTCTCCCGTTCTAAAAGTGGCATCCTCTGTAATATTTCATCCTCGTTCTCCAGCCACTCTGTGCTTTCTTCTAGCCCCGCGCCCGCGTCTAGAAGTGCTTTGTATTCTTGTCTGAGATCCGTCAAGCCGTCCTCAGTATGCGCACAATCAAGCTATATTCTATGTTAGCCATTATTCGCCTTATGGAATATAACATCTCGTCTCCCAACAGAATGGAAAGCAAGTCGCTCACCCGTCCTGTGTTATGGAAGAATGGCTTGAACAGCTCATCATTCCTCCACATCTCCCTTGCCTCGAGGCTCAACTGCAGGTCCACCTTGTTTCTCAATCGAATGCCCATGATTTTGTTCAGATCATTGCCGGCTGATTGCGCCGAGGGGATGGGATAAACGTCAAGGACTGTAATATTTGACGGCGTGTATCCGGAACGCAGCAGGTGGAGGGCGGTGGAAGAACCCATTGTTCCACCACCGCCTACAACAACAACCTTGGTGTCTTTGCGAGAGCGCTCCATGTTATTCATACTGCTGCGTCTTTTTTCAATAATATGGTTGCAGTTGACTGAAGCTTTGTGTCCCAAGAGGTAGGAGAGGCACTCAAGTGATTATATATAACCAGTGAGGTGTAACAGCGAAGGTCAAGTCGCGCAGCGACATTCAACCCAGGGAGGAAATCTGGCCGCTGGCGATTGAGTAATGAGTTCCCGTCTGATGTGAAGTAATTGTCGTATCTAGTATCTAGTACCTATAAGGTTTCCTGGAGATAGAAGACCTATCGGCATATGGAACATCGAATGCGTAAATAGCGTGGCGCTATTTGCCGGCTCCGATGGCCGGAACTGTTAAAGATACCGGATGAGGCTAGAAGGATTTGTGGGTGCATGTACATGGGTGCGGCGCTTTGCTCCGCGTCGAGCATACCAGTGGTAGATCCTATCTCCGCTGCGTGTGCAGAGTGTCGAACTGGCATCCACGACTGGCTATTTGTGATGTGTAATAAAGGACACTTCATGTATGAACACACCTTGACAAGTAGTGAAGTAAACATTGTAACTCGATGAGCATCGCTATATGAGACTCTACACGAGTCAATCTAAACTGTCCTGCGGAACCAGTTTCCTTTGACTGACTCGGAAACGCTAATGCAGGATATTAACGGTAATCCACGTGCGACTGCTGTTCGAACTCCAAGCAGCATAGTGGCAAATGTCGAAATTTGCCCTATTCCTTACTGTGAGCCAGGGTTTCCGGACTCCGCAAACCCCATCACTCCAGGTTGAAGTGAACAGCTCGGTTGCAAACGCACACGAGTGGTACGTCTCCACATATAAGCAAAGCGCGGCTAGGGCAGGCATAGACGAAGAATGGGGAGGGGAAAGGTGCAACTGATTAGACGCAGGCGAGGCCAAATCTTGGGGTAGATTTCATCCTTCCGACATCATATATAATGGTCGTGTACGACACCCTCTGGATATTGTACAGCACTTTCTCTCAATCTTAGTCGTCCTTCTATTCTCTTCGATCACATCGCAGCTATGTCAAGCTTCGATGTAGCTCCCCCGAACACCCATGCAGGTGGTAACGACGATGCCCTAGAGACCAAGGGTGCCAACCCGATGGTCCCACCCTACAAGAATGATCGTGACGACAGGGTCGACATGACTGCGTATGAAAATAGTGTCCCACGCTGGAAGCGCATCTATCAAAACAGTCTCACCCAGATGATGTTGCTGAGTGTGCAGGCGTTCTGTGGCCCAGCCATGGCTGATGCTATCGCTGGTCTTGGTGGTGGAGGTCTTGTCACTCCTCAGACGTCTAACATCGCAACCGCTGTCAACTATACCATGCTTGCTATCGGTGTGTATATCATCGACATCTATACGAGATTACACTAACCATGTACAGTCTGTCTCTTGGGCGGTCCTATAGTAAACAAACTCGGCACGAAGTGGTCGCTGGTAATCGGTGCCGCATCCTTCCCTATCCGAGGATCTTCATATTATTGCAACAGCAAATTCGGAAACCAATGGTATCTCATTCTTGGTGGTGTGTTCACCGGAATCGGGACGGGTACGTGGTATGTAGCCGAGTCAGGTTCGATCATGAGTCTGGCGCCTTCAGGGGCCAGAGGAAAGTATCTGGCCTTTTGGATCGTTGCGCGCAACTTAGGACAGCTCGTTGGAGGCGCAATCAAGTGAGTATTTTAAGCTCAAAAGAAGGTTTTAGTGGCAATGCTAATCTGGGTAGCCTCTCCAAAAATCATGAGAAAGGAGTGGTTGGCGGTGTCACCCCTGATACCTACATCGCTTTCTTGATTATTGAGTGCATGGCTTTGCCGTTTGCCTTCCTCATCTCGCCACTCGATCGCGTCGTTCGATCCGACGGAACACGAATCTTGATGTCTGAGAAGCTGTCATCCAAACAGGAATTCAAGCGCATAAAGTTTACCATGACGTCGAAGCTCATTTTGCTCTCCGCTCTTTGGGCAATTTGGTCCTTCTTCTATTCCGGTACTTGGTCGACATATCTTGGAACGTACTTCGCTGTCCGTGCTCGCGCCCTATCCTCGCTCATCTCGCCATTTTTCTGTATTGTCGGGTGCTTCGGTCTTGGATTTGTCCTTGACATGAAAGGTACTAGCCAGCGGCGACGCGCTCAGTACGGTCTCTTCATAGTCGTCATCTTGAATCTTGGTGTGTACGTCTGGTCTATCGTCATGCAAGTCCAGTTCAACGCCAACAGTCCTGGTAAAATTGACTGGGACGAGACTCTCTATGCCAGGAGCTTTCTTCCGTACTTCTTTGTCCAAACTACTGGACCCCTTTCGCAATCGTACATGTACTGGCTGTTATCATCTTTCGCAACGGACGCACAAGCAAACGTCCGCAACGGTGCTGCTTTTCGGTATGTGGCTCGAATCCGCTAAATTTGGTGCCCACTAATGTCTTTTAGTTGTCTTGAAGCAGTTGGCCAGGCCATCTCCTACGGCATGAACACACAGATTAAAACTAGCCCTCTCATTGGATTGTATGTTGCTTCATAAGTCTTTGGGTTATCAGGTAATCAGCTAACAAGCCTTCAGTTGCGTGACTTTCGGTCTCATGGCGGCTGCTCTATACCCCATGCTTCTCCTCGTCAATCAAACCCCTGATCGTATTCCAGCAGACATCATTGCCGAAGAACAGGACGCCACTGATAGCAAAGGCGTAGAAAAGCAGATTGTGGGTGCCGATGTCAAGGTATAGGCTGCTTGTAGTTTGTTGCGTTTTGGAAGAGCTTAATACTGTGATCTCGCAAGGCTTGCTTCGACTGGTTGTGTTGTGTTGCATCATTTGCTGTTTGTGGTGACAACTGATAACCCTCGACAATCGTGAATGACAAAAGTGTTGAAAGACAGCACTCGTTTGACGATGTGAGACAGGGCTGCTATTGATAATTGATGACTCATAAAAGCGGCAGATGGTCAATTGTCGTCAGCTCCGCTACGGCCTTGGGTTGGTTGCGAGCTTGATGGCTGTTGATCATGCTAGATTAACCTCGCGGCCTCGTTGCTTTAGAATAACTTGGATACAGTCCACTTTCAACATTCCATCTTGCCCACCAATAACCTGTTCAAGGTCCTTGCAAGCCCATACAGCTTCGATATCCTGGATGATCCTCTTCATGACGGGAAACTTCCTAGACCGAAACATGGCCGCGAAGCGGTCCCGCACAAATTGACGTTGTTCGACGCCGACAGCTTCACAGCCTGCGGTGAACAGGGGCCATATGTGGGCCGAGACAAGCGGCGATCCCACTTCCACCTGTTTGATATAGTTGATACATTGATGCACGTGACTAAGCGTCGTTGGATGTGGGGCACCAAAATCCAGCCAAACTCGGTAAAGATATATGAAGGCGGCGTGACGGTAAGCTTCCGCTGTGAGCCTTACGTCTTTGTATTCTACATCTCCTTCGATGGATGGATTGGAAAGGTTCAGATCGAGAAGTGCCTTTTCGAGTCCAGCTCCTAGGATCTGGTCGTGACTGAAAGAGACTGGATCATTCGCAAAGCTGCTCTTCGTTTTTGCCACTTGCAGTTTGCTGATGCGAGCAACAACATGAAGCACTTTGGCGATGCTCTGCATGCTGGTAACTCCTTCAATCGCATCGAACTCGGCGCCGTGATCAAGAAAGGGGCGAGAGCCTCGTGACACAGACGAAAGGATGTCGTGGTAAGCGAAAAGACTGAGGAGGAAACGTGCGCTGGAAGATGTATTCCAAGCTGCCAACCCCCCTCTTCTCTGCGCGACCATTGCCTTCGCGCCGATCAGATGGTTTGTCACATGTGGTTCCGTATCGTCTTCTCCGAATAGGCGCATAGAGACCTGCATCATCAAAACAGTAGCAAGAGCAGGTTCGGCAGCGGCCTCAGCGGGAGCCTGAATGAGCTGTTGCAGTTGGTGAATGGCGTCGCGCTGGTGTCGGTACGCACAAATTCTCAAGGAGATATCGCCCGAGACAAGTGCAAGATGGTTTGCGGCCATGGAGAGAACGGTAGATCTCAAAGCTCCCGGGTTGTAGGCCATGGCAGTCAGATGCCGCTGAAACGGGGTCGGCTGTTGGTTTCGAGGTGTAACCGATATCAAAGAGGAGAGCTGCTCTATCCAGTAATGCATAAGCCGTTTGTCACTAGCAGAGAGGTTGGGAATCAAGTCAGAAGTGATCATTGTTGGGGTTGATACTCCTTTATACGCCCATTCGTGCGGTGAACCCCATCCTGAACTATTGAGGAGAATAGGGGCCGACGAGATACTTGATGTAGATGTTGGAATTGGTGGGGTGCTCGTACCCGTAGATTTATCGGCGGACCTCCGTCTTCCACTACGAGAATGTTTGCTTGGTGCTGAGTTGGTGCTTGTATGCCGCCATTGAAATTTGACGCTGTACCCTTTGCAGGTGATCTTTAATCTGATACATCGTCTGCAGAAGGGTTTTTGTTCGTCGCATTTGTATCCTGCTTTGCGGCAGGTCCAGCATCCTGACCGTGTCCTGGTATGAGGCGCCATGATGACGAGCACGCCTAGGGATCAGGTTTATCGAAGGCCGCCGCGTAGGATGGTGACAATGTGCTTGAGGCAAAACCACCGAGGCTTGTTCTGTCTACATCTTCAATTGCTGGTTGTTGATGCGGCCATGGGGTCTTCATCCATACGTTGACATTGATGGACAAATGATGTGAGGGTAAGAAAGGGCTTTCTTCCAAGACTTTGATGCAAACCGGGTTAGTGTAATTACTAATTCAACCCCTACCATTTTTGTGCACGTCCCTTGGACCTACGCTAGCAGCCCGTTCATGAGACTCCCTTGTACGTACAAAAGCACGTCAGGGAGTCTGACTACAGACGGCTTATCCAAAGGAACAGAGAAAACGCCAACCAACCGAGTGAACTTGGCAATCACGTGCGGCTATTAAGCTGCTCACGGTTTCTCATTCCTTGAACCCCCCAACTAAACGACGCCATGTCTGCAGTGCGCAGCGCTCGCGCCTCTCGTAAAGGCGAGATCCCCGGCAACTTCATGCTCAAATGGCAGAGTTCGAGCACGAAACCACTTGTTCGACGACCCATGACAGCGTGCCAGTCGTGTCGCACGGCCAAGGTGAAGTGCGATGGCCAGCGGGAATGCGATAATTGTACCAACCGCGGCATTGTTTGCATTTACAGTCACACACCTGCTATAGTGTCACCTCCAGCTGCACAGCAGACAAGCGCTGAGGAGATTTCAACCGTTTCGGATGTGAGCGATGCCACGACAACCATGCCCATGGACACCACCGCATATGAACATGCATTCGACGGTATGGCGAACTGGACAGACGGGACAGGACCCCAGCGCCTCACTGATATCGATTGGGGAGCCACAGATCCTAATCCGAATCCAAACGTGAGTTTAGATGGTCTGCTCGGCCGGCTGTACGAGACTGACTTCTGCGTCTAGGTTTTTGATCTTGAGACCAACCAGAGTGTTTCCCTAGACATGTTTGAAGCCAGCCAGCTCTTTTCACCTCTCAAATGTCAGTGCCAGGAAAATCTGGCAGTTCTTATCCCTCAAGTCAAGGGCGCCATGCAGGAGAGGCAGTTCGACCAAGTCGTAAAAGTGACGCAGAAGGTGGTAGATAGGTGCCAGGATATTCTCGATTGCACCGACTGCCAAATCGGTTGCACGGATCTGATTTGCATAATGGCTGTTTTGCAGCAAACCGACACCTGCTTCGAATACATCGCCAAGGCAGACCTGGACAGCATCATCATAGTCAGCTTCGGCGGGCATGACATCCCCATCAACGACCCTAAACTTAGAGCCATGCTAGTCACGAATCTAATCCAACAGACCACCGTCGTGTTAGATGCCATCAGCAACAGAGGCCAAAGCATGCTGCGGGCGCTGTGCCCGTCAACCGCTCTCGCGGAAGCTAATATTGGCTATCTGGAGACGGTCATCAGGGACTTTAGAAATATGCTTCGGATGGTCGCTGGTTCGGTCGATGAAACAGGCTCCACAAGGCTGTCAAGGGCATCTTCAACTCAACTAGTCGTTAATTGAGACGCTGCATTATCTTTACGAAAATCTGTTCATTATATTCTGTACTTTTTATTTGTACAAAACATTCTGCAGGCTAAGATGAGTTCGCCTTAACCGGCGAGGAAAAGAATGCCGCTAATTAAAACGAGTCCTGTCAAAAATAACATCCTTTGAAAAAGAAAGCCCCAGTGTCCCACCTCAACACTCAAAGAACCCCTAATAGAGAGGACACGGCCCACCCGCCGCTGTTTTTGAGCAAACTACTCGTGGCTACCCTACTAACTAAGCTACAGCCACAGAAGGAGGGGCGAACAGTTTCTCTCGTTTCATAAACAAGCTTAGCACTGACACCAACGAACCAGCAGCAATTACAAGAATGTATGTCTTATTAATCGCGCTCACAATAGCACCTAGGACTTCACTTTTGGTCTCCGGGTCGAGGCTGTTGACGAAGCCGCTCGCGGCTCCTTCAATGGCCGCTTTGATATCCGATTGAGGCATGTTGGGCAGGACTTGTGCGATCCTTGTCGCACTTTCGTTGAGGAATATGGAATTGGCAATGGCGAGTGCCATGGTGATGCCGAGGAATTGAGCAAGGGTGATGAAGCCCACTGCCGATGGGACATTCTCTGGCTCTACGACAGCTTGCGCGACCGAGAACGAGGCCTGAAGAAACATGCCCACACCGACACCGATAAGTGCAGTGTATCCATACGTGCTGCTCTCGCTAGTTCCCTGATCCACGGTGTACATAAGCGCACTGCCGGCAACAGCGAATAACCCGCCCACCAGATACCAAGGCATGTAGTAGCCGAATTTAGCCATGAGCGCTCCGTTGGCGAGGATAGTTACAACCATGACGATGATGAAAGGTAGCAGTCGCACTCCTGCCTGAAGCGCATCGTCGCTCCGTGTGAACTGGAAGAAGAGTGGAACAAAGTAGATGGGAACGAAGGCAGAAGCCCCAGATGCGGCCGTGATGGCGAACAGGATGAGCACAATTTTTGAGCGGAAGAACTGGATCGGAATGATGCGGCGGCCGGGTGTTGTAAACACGTTCCATACCTGCTGGATTCCTAGCAGGATAAAGAGAATGCCCGATGTAACGAAAAGCCCAATGATAGGGCCAGAGCCCCACGGGTAGGTAATACCGCCCCAATTGATGGCCAAGACGAAGGTCGTCAAGCCACCCATGAGTAGTACCGCTCCGACATAGTCCATTTCCACGACACGTTGTTTGAAGGGGACACCAGGGCGAGGGTCCTTGCTGGGAAGTAGGAAGAGCCAAGCTGGGGCGCAGACCGCACCGATGAAGAGGTTGATGTAGAAAGCCCATCTCCAGCCAACCGAGGACTCGCTGAATCCACCACCGACAACTGGGCCCAGGACGATCCCCAGGCCCCACGTGAGACCGGTGGCTGAAATATACAAGGGGCGTTCGGCCATTGTTGTCGTGACGGCAATAAGGGTCATTACACCAACGTACAATCCAGACCCGCTGACACCGCAGATGGCTCGTCCAACAATCAAGCCGTTCATTGTGGGCGAGGCTCCACAGACGGCCGAGCCGACCTCAAAGAGCGCCACATTGAAGATGTAAAGCCACTTGGAGTTGAACTGGGTGTAGAGTCTGCCCCATATCATATTGGTAGCAGTCGCTCCCAATAGGAAAGAGACACTCAGCCATGGGAGCTTATCAACCGCATTATATTCCGTAACGATAATTGGTTGTACCGCGGCGACGATGGTGTTGTCTAGTGCGTAGAGAAAGATGGACGAGAGCACGGCCGCCATCGCCAGAATCCATTTCCAGCCTGTGATATCGCGTGGTGGCACCTCCGCTTCTTCTTTCTCTTGTTGCTCGTTGGTATGACTTGGGACATGAGTACCAGTTGATATCTCTGTGTCGGCATTCCCAGATGAGCCGTCGACTTCGTCTTTTTCGTAAGTCGACATGGTGAACTTGGTGGATATGACTGGCCAAATGGGTTAGCTTAGACTCTCTTCATGCAGTGAGAAACTCACGTACAGAAAGGCAGATGCGATGGTTGTTTCACAAGATTTTGGGAGTTGGAACGAGTCAAAAAAAGCTGAAGGCACAGAGATAGCCGCTGTTTCCTGTGGAGTTGAACAAGGCTGAAGGAGATATAGTGAAGGACTCTACTCATTTGTAATCTCGATATTACAAATCCAAAGGGTTTGGCATCTCATTCTCTTAGTTTTTCCATAGTAGAACTTGCTTGTGCGGAGAGCTCTGTTGTCTTGTCCAAAATAGGCAATAAGAGGACTTCCCAAAACGGCAATAAATATCCCGACGCACAGCCCACCAAGTAGGAAACGAATTCTCCGGCCAAACTATGCACCACAGGAATCGGCAATTATCATTAGCTAATCGCGCCTGCCACTTGATACCTTCTACGCAGAGATTATAACTCCTGGGACTCGACCGAAACGCCGAAAACCTGCTGTTAACGAAGAAATCTCTCGTTGATATGCAAGGTTGCTCCCACCCATTATTCCTTACCCTCCCCAGCTATCGCTCAAGGGTTTACCAGTAATTATTTACGGCTCACTAACCGACGACCCATGCATTTTATTTTTGCTAAACACGGATCGTTCCAATCTCCCCAGGCGAGAGTGGGGATCAAGGGACAACTTCTGCCTGGCTGCAAAGATGATATGAGACTAGACATAAGCATGCTGGTTTGTTTATGTAAGGATGATTGCTTTCAAAGGGCTGGTTGGTAGTCGCTTGCGGTGTCGCGCAAAGTTATTAAAGAAAAGAAGAGTCGAGAAGTGCGTTTTTTATATCAGAGGAGGTAACGTTGCGCTAGGGGAAGTTGGGAAAATAAAAGTTGAGAGAACGTGAGAACAGAAGCTATGAGTCGCATAATCTTCAGAACCGATTGTAACAACCATAAGTGTTTCTATGCTAAGTTGAAAGAGCAAAGAGGTGCATAACACAAAGTTATATCGAAAAACAGCTCGTTAGGTGTCGTAGTTTACAAGTTGTTCTCAAATCTCTTTGACGCCCAGAAAGTCTCCCACAATCTCCATATACCGCTCTCGCTCCTCCCAATGCGGAATATGGCTCGAGTTCTCCATGACATGCCATTTGACCTTCGGAATCTCGCGGAACCAGGGCGCAACCGCTAGATCCGTAACCTCGTCGTACCGACCATTGATGAGAAGTGTTTCCACACTAATCTTATGTGCCGTCTTGGAACTATCCCAATGCTTCAATGGACCTGTAGCGTAGAACTCAGATGGACCATACCTGCACAGTATCAGTTATGTCACATGCAAAATCTCGCTACAGTAAAAGCTGAGAGAAGGCACAAGAGAGGGCGATACGAACATTGTTCTATACACCGTAGGTTCTTCCTCCAAATGCCTCATCGATAGCAAGAAATCTTCGGGCCACGGATCCAACCTACACAAATGCTTGACGTAGAAAGCCTCACATGCATGCTTATACCTCTCACTATCAAAATCTTTCTTTTTATGACACTCATCAATATCTTTCTGCACACTCTCCGGTAACTTCTTGATCCACTCTTGCATTCCCTGCTCCATGAGCGGACTACTCGCTGGCGCATCCGCCAATATCAACTTTCTCAACCCAGGAGGATTGGTGGCGCCGAAATCTCCGGCGAGCATCCCACCCCAGGATTGGCCTAGGAGGTAGTACCCTGTATTTTGAAGAGAGAAGTGAGAAATCAGGTTGTTGAGTTCGTGGATGAACAAGTCTACGGTCCAGAAACTTTCATCGCCGGCTTTTTCGGGAAGGGGGGTTGAGCGTCCGCAGCCGACTTGGTCATAGAAGATTATTGGAATGCCGAAGTTGGTGTGCAGGTCCGAGAGTGAGAGAAGGTACTCATGGCCGGCTCCAGGACCGCCGTGGAGTGCTATGAGAGGGACACTAGAGCTGAGGGAGCCGATGATTTTGTAGTATGTTGAGCAGGGCTTTCCGGCGTTGGGGACGGAGAGGGGAATGGTGCCTTCTGGGGGAAAGGAGGTGGTCATTGCTGTGTAGAACGTGATTGTAGCTGGTGTCTGTGGTGCGTGTTCGCAGTTAATTTGTATTTAAAGTTGGTAGGCAATGAGGGTATTTGTACTTTTATGATGATGACAAGATCGAACTTCTATGGGCCCTGTGCGGTTCTTCGGGCTTATATAAGTGCGGGGACAGATAACATGGAGTCATCTAAGATCTGACACCCCACTATCGTGTGTAACGCTGATCATTTTTCGGTATCATTAATGGAAGATTGAAGATCTTGAAGAGTGACAAGAACTCTGCAGTTACATTGTCTGCCTTCAATTAGGGGTTTTAATCACAAATCATAATACGAAGTCCACAAACGTAGGCTTCAGTCTACCGTAAAAACCCGCCTGCTTAGCCTAACGCTAGCATAGGGCGGCAAGCACCGGATGAGCTTAAATCACGGCTGATACACCGTTTGGCCAGTCAAACATCTAGTTCTAGCGATCGTCTGATCGAGTCTGAGCGCATTTAGGGATTGTTATTTGCCCGCCCGAATATCCTCCTGCTAGCGTTCGGTCAACTAGGCAGGTTTTTACGGTATTATAGCGGACTCGATTCAGTCTAGCTTACAATAGGGATATAAACAAGCTTATTCATGTAGGTAAGATACAGAGCTATACCTATTTTGTCCACTCCTCAGGTTCCTGGACATCGCTGGAAATGTTCTCAAGCAGAGATATAAGAGAGGAGTTTGATTGCTGTTTTGTTTACTACCCTAGGATATGGAATAGTTTGGCAGCATAGTGCGTGATTGAGATATCCATAAAACTCTTGTCATTTTACACATACATCTTTGGAGGCATATACATCCACGGAAATTGTTGCCATCTAATCAGGTTTCAAACTGATGCCCAGGCGCTCCCAAGTTCGCATTCAGGAACTTTGTTCTTAGCAGACCTTTCTCCTTAATCTCCTTCGCGTGTTTCTCCATTTCCTCAACGTCCCAGTGCGAATTCACCCAACCGCCCCTCAGATGCTCGGCCTTATCAGTGCTCAAATACAAAGTATTTCCTCCAACAAGCTCCATTGTGTCAATAGCTATGGCCTTATATTGAGCGGGCATATCGCGTGTTAAGACGATACCCGGAGCGAGAGAGAACGCGCGGATGGATTCGTATTCGACATGCAGGTACTCAATGAAACGGGTGTTGGCCATCTTGGCGATAGAGTATGCGGATTCGCCGGGAAATGTGACGCCTGCAGCGCCTGATGAAATACTAATCACTGTTCCTGTTGCGTTGAAGGTCTGGATGTACTGGTGGACAGGGAGGAACGTCCCCTTGAGATTTAGTTCCTAATATAATAATTAGTATTGGGCCTTACCAAGTTAGAAATAAAGAAATGCCTACGATGTCGCTCCACCATTCTTCAGCCTTCATGTCCCCAATCTTTAGACCCTCACCTGCGTGCTTCATCCCGCCGACGTTGCAAATCAACACATCAAGTTTTTCGACCTCAGATTTGATCTTGGAGAACAAGTTTTCAACGGCCTTTTGATCAGTAACGTCACAAGGTATTGTCAGCACCTTGGTACCTGATGACACCTTCTTGATCTCCTCTGCAGCCTCCTGCAAAGATGTTTCATGACGACCAGTAATGATGATTGTCGAGGCTCCAGCAGCAGCCCAGACAAGAGAGATGCCCTTCCTCGCGTTAGCTGAATAATGTAATATCTATGTGAAGATACGACTCTTACCTTTCCAATACCTCTCCCACCGCCAGTGATCATGACGGTCTTCCCAGCAGCCGAGAGACCCTGGTTCTTTGCGTCTATAGCCGGGTACACGTCTCGATGATAAGTCTTCGTGAACTGCTGCAATTTTACAACTGCGTCAGGGTCGGCGGACAGGGCTTCCTGGAGATTCGCGATGGGTTTCTCTTCAGCCATTGTGGATAATGGCCCTATGAAGTGCACTATTGTAAGTCTCTGTGGTATATGGTGAAGAAGTGTCCGGAGAGTGATGCTGTGGAATGTCAAGATATGAAAGCTTTTGAATGTTCTCCTTGAAGAATGTGCAGTTGGGAGGCAAGTTTCTTTATACTACTGAGCGGGATTATAACCCTAGAAAATGTGGCGCTAAGAAGTTCTCGTCAAGACCATGATTTGCGAGGATTCTATAGCGTTCAAGGCCCCACATACCCTGTTTGGGAGAATCTCACGATCGACATGTAGTTAGGCAACCTAGATCTTACATGTCAGACCTCTAATGGCTCTGTGCCGCCCCCGCACTGAAATATTGACCTGCGATTTCCTGCTTCAATATCTTAGCCAACCTTAGCTTTACTTTTTGGTTTCTAGCTGTGTGTGAAGTTGGGTTGGTGCTGTGCCACTAGCGGACTTAAAAGGAGATAAGCCGCTGTCAACGATATCGGAGGTATCGGAGTTTGTTTTGGGGAAAGCAATTGTTCGAAAGTAACTCTTCATCTGGACAACACCTGTGATGATTTTGCATCGAATCTGAGACGTTTGCTTCATGTTCTGCGACTTATTGTGATGACAGCGGTCTAAAATCTCACGTCATGCGCAGGGTATCAGGTTTGCTCATCGGGGGTACCATAAAGCCAACGTAGAAGTGGACACCTAATCTTGGCGATTATTCAATACCGTGGTTTGGGTCCTATGTCTGATGGCTAAGAACAAGAAACTTATGCAGCTTACAAAGGCCTATCCAGTTGCCGTTCTGATATCTAGGTTGTCGTAGTGGACTGAGGCAGAGACAGCAGGGCAATGCAGAGCTAATCCGATCCTTTTTCCATGGCACTACGGTATATGAGGCCAAAATGAAGATGGAAATGAAAAGTGAGCGTGACGCATTGTAATGGAGTTGCCACTATGCGAGATGGTTTGCAAGATATGAGGTGGAAGAGCCGTTACTACAATAAGGTTGACTTAGCAGTGTGCTAAAGGTTTTAACATCAATTCATCTTCGGACACTGTACCTTGAAACTCCTTACACATCTTGAGTTGTTGTAATTCACAGTTTAAATTTCCTTTCAACACCATAGTGCATTCAGGTTGACGGACAAAAAGTTACTTTAGTATTTGTCAACCCTTCCTTCGTTATCAGAAGTCGCTTTGAACCTGTGTAGGATGCTGGTATGTTGATCAACATCTGTTGTGTTTCAATCATTCCAGCACTCACAAATCGATGTGAGGCTAACTGCACCTCAAGAAAAGACAAGATTTGCAAGCAACCTATCTATCTCAAGCACACTCGCTTGAGCTACTTTGAAGGTTACTAAGTTTTGGTAATATACTGTGGATTTCCGGTCAGTTTTCTATAATATTCAATTGCGGTTCTAGTCCTGAGCACGGTTCCCAAAAGACTGGCAAAGAGGAATTACTGGCTGTTATAGTGGGGCTCAACCAGATTGAGTTTGATTTATTTAGCTTCCTAGTGTCACGGACACAGTAAAGTTGATAAAATGTGCCTTTCTGAGATTCCATTTACCACTATTCCATCTCTACCCATCATCGACGAATTGATTCTCCGCTTTGATCCACTCAGTCTTCCAACCAACATACACATTGTACTCTCAGAGCAAGAACTCATCCTCCCCCTCGCTCTTGCTCGGACGCCTCCTAATCTCAGCTACCATCTCCAAGAGTTGCTCGTCTGTCCATCCCTCCCTGATGCCCTTATCGTACTTCGCGCACGCTTCCACGTAGTAGTCGGTATCATCGATCTTCAGCAGTTCTGTAGTCGGCGACTGCTTTACTGGCTTATACTGCTGACTCAGCGGATGGGTACATACGGTATCCGGTGGATTTCGACTGAAGACATTGCAGATAGTTGTTCCACTTCGAAGCCGCATGGTGTTGCGATCGACGAACACTTCATTGACGTTGGATTGTATTTCTCTCTCACTATACATGGGAAGGGAGATGACTTACCGTCGTTGGTGCCGTGCTGCTGGGAAACTTGGGCGAAGTAGGTCCAGGTGTGGGCTCCTAGAAGCTGAACACGGACGTATTAGTCGTGCGTGTATGAGCTTGGAGAGATATATACTTACGTATGGGTTTCGTGGAGGGATGATCTGGCGGTGGTTCATGGTTGAAGTAGTGGGGTCTTCCGATCGTAGATATGGGTCAGTTGATGTTGCTTGTAGTAAACAAGAGAATGGTGCTTTAAGGAAGCTTGCACGGCAAGAGTGAAGGGGAGAGCGAGAGGCGGATTAGCTTTAAGCGCGCAACTCTGGCCACATGAACTTCACCTTCACTATCACCTTCCGTGCGAGACTTCAGAAGGACGTTGCCATTTCTGAACCCTTCGACCTCTATACTCATAGTTTGCGCTGACGGCATGAATAACGTTGTAGGAAACATATTTTGTTTGCATGCCATGGAGGAAGAAGTTTAATGAGGTGTTTAAGGGTTGATGAATAAGTACATATGTGATTGCATTTATTTGCGCTTTCCCAGCTATCTTTCTGATGTTTTAATACGGTACAAGCTTACCCTTAGCGACAATTAGCTATTTGTCTCTCTATCGCCGACCACCAAGCCTACCCTTGGGTGTAGCCTTCTTCCTGGCACTAAAGGACCCATTGCTCTGAAACGCAAATATATTATCTCCATTCCCATTTCCGTTCGCGTTCGTATTCGCCGCTCCTCCGTTCGCATTGCCAATCCTATTCACCTGTCCTCCACCAAACCCACAAAATGCCGCTTGGTTGATGAATGACTGAGTTGGCGTACTAGTCGCCGTTATCGATCCTCTAGAAGACGAGAAAGACTGTGGCACTGTACTCGGGTACGAAGTACCTGTGCTCAGCTGTTGCTGAGGTGAAAAGAATGAATCAGAGCCCTAATCAACATTCAATGAGGCTTCAGTTTGGGTAGCCTGATCGACTGTGGGTGAGTTTGAAAGAGTGTTACCAGGTTTAAAGGTGCTGCCCGATAATTCATCGTTCCGCAAGTCTGTGGGGACTTCTATCGTACTGCTACTTGAGCCAAAGATGCTACCTGAGGAGGCATTGCGCTGGGAAGAAGCGGATCCGCTCGGTGCATTTATAGGTGTCTCTTCAAATGAATTCACCCCTTCATCGTCCTTCTTCATTGACACCTCAACTGAATTCATGAAGCCTCTTGTTGTAAATATCGTTGCGCTACTTAGGAATGAAAACGGTGACTTACTAGGCTTGTTTGGGTCGCGATCAATCCAAGACCACACTCCATCATCATTCTGAAACCCTTCACCATCGTCAAACTTGTCCACTGTGCTACCAGTGGTAGCACGGCTGAAGTTCAGTACTGAAGCTTTCCGGTTCAGCGCCCCTTCCATGGCTAACGTGCGGTGAGGTGGAGCCTTGGCGATCTTGGAGGCCTTCTTAGGGGCTGGTGTAGGAATTAAAGACGCTTCGATGTCCTTCGGTATTGTTTTTGCCTGTTGATCGGTCATATTGAATGTTGAGATGGATGTATCAAGCGGGGATGACGGCGCTTTATACCCAGCAGCAAGCCCGTACTTCTCTTTCCTCATTTTTAGAGCTTTCTTCAAGGTAGTGCACCTATCTAGAACCATCCTCAAAATCACGTTATTGAATTTGCCCAGGGCTTCAAGGTTCAGAATCTGATAGGCCATCATCTCGACGTACTCCTGCGCGTACGGAGCGACGTAAGCTTGCTCAGACTTTGTGTCGTCCTTGTTCCTGTTCACGACCTTCCACAGTTTGATGTTCTTCTTCATCTCTTCCTCGCCGTACTGCTGGATGGTTGTGCCAGTGTCCATCTCAGGCTGAACGCCACTGTCCCATACCCCAAACATATCCCAAATCCAGTCAACCTCTTGGGGACTCAGCTCATGGATCGCCATCGAGTCCCATGCCAGTAACCTCACTATCTCCGCCTCCTTCTTCATCCCAAACAATTCAAGCACTGCATGTATCTTGATTAGCGTGACCGGAATCTTCTCGACATGCATGGTAAACTCTGTCTTTTGCTTCTTTGCGGCAACAATCGCAGTAGACATCATGGACTGTATCTTCGTCTACCGAGTTCGCAGGTAGGACAATCTTAGTGTTCGTCACATCAAGGTATTGGCGAAGTTTTGGCGCAAGCTTGAAAAGGTCCTCGCTGGGCACGCGGTTGCAGATTAGGGCGCCTTGTGGAAAGTCGGAATGCTCAATTGCGACTTTGACATAGTAGAGTGGATGCGAGTCATCATTTAAATTCTTTCCGCCGTACCACGTTGAACGCTGTGGGGCGATGGAGGAGGATTTGAACTTGAGCTGTGGTGTTGCTGCAGACGTTGGCGTTGGCGACGTGCCTGGCGAGGCCTTTTTGACCGTGTTTGGAAGTGTCTTCGCGCCTGTCTGCGACGACCTCTTCTTTTTAGTTGAGTCGGTCATCGTTTTCTGGTTGATTTGAGGTTCCGATCTGTCAAGAAAGTCAAGGGAAGCGTGCGAGAGCACTCCGTGTCGTTAGTTGTTGCGATTGTGTTTAATCTGCGATGTGCGTTGTTTCGGGTGGGATGATTAACCTCAAAAAAGAATGGGTCTACATACAAACAAGTTCGAGGGAGGTGAAAGCGCAACTTCGGGAGCGAGTACTCGCATGTACGCTAGTCTTCTTTTAGCGATGTAATGCACCAACTTGGCGTGCGCTACACTTTCGTGGGCAAATTTGCTCGCGAGCGTGATTTGTTTTCACAGTGATGATTTTGACGTTGCCGGGGCGTAGGATCTGAGCACCCGACTTTTGACAAACGTTAGTCGCTAAAAATTGCTCTCACCTCTGGTCGGGTCAACCTCTTTTTTGCCTGCTCTTCTACTTCGAGCTCAAACGACAAAACCTTTTCTTTTTCGCAAAAATGTCGTACATGCTCGAGTTCCCCCCGCGTCCCCTCCCACCAAGTATCAACTCTCCACCATACGTCCTCTTCGGCATTGAAGGTTCAGAATGTTTCACCAACCTCCCAGACAAAATCCCATTAAAGCTCGTGCTCCACTTCGCTCCCAAACTCCGTGAGTGGGTACTGCCCGCGCCCACAGACCTCCCCAAAGAAAGTTTGAATATCGGAATTCTGACACCCTACATCGGTATCGACATCCAAGACCCTGCCGTTACACTTGATGGCTTATCCTGGATCATCAAGCGCATGCTCCAGTGCGCAGGTAGACCGGTGCCAAGTGAAATTTTCAACACAATAACCTTTTCCCTCCCCATTTGTTTGGCAATCCATTGTACATGGGCCGCGCTCGACCTCCCGCTCGCAGGCTTGGACAGTCTGCACACCCACATTCTCATGCGCCTAATGTCTGTGACTCCAGTAACCCTCATGGACATGCGCGTAATCTGGGACTCCTTCCCCCACACCCACTCTATCGTCCGCGAGATGGCAGTGAACTACATGAGGGCACATGCCCGGATGTTGTATTCCCCTGCAGAGTACACCGAGATACGGGCATGGAGTGGGAAGGGAAATGAGAGAAGGAGGTGCTTTAAGGGATGGGAGAAGCTGGTGCCGGACTTTAGAACTAGGTTGTACGCGCAGGGGAATTTAGTAATATATGAGGAAAGGGCTTATGGGAATGGCACCGGAAAGGAGGAAGAAAGGGAAGGTGAGGTTTTGCTTCCGAAGATGCCTAAAGTACAGGAGATGGGTGGGACAAGAAGCGTGAGTTTGAGGGAGCGGAGGACCCGCGAACGTAACGATGCAAACGCTCTGCAAAAAAGGCCCAGCCGGGCCAGATCTGATGAGAGTCTTCGTTCCATCGAGACGGTGATCTGGGATGCGCCAACACCGATACCTGATCCGCCCCCACAGGGCGGAGAAAAGTTAGAGAAGGCGAAGAATGAGGCGGTGGTGAATGCGGACTCGTTGGCGGGGAAGCTGTCAAAGTTGCTGATGCTGCAGCACGTTACTAACCGGGGGGGTGAGGAAGATGAGGATGAGGGAGCGAGTTTAAGGTGATGGTAAGGGATGCTTTGTGTGGCTTCTACAGCAGTGGTCATCATCTGATGACTTATGGTGAGCTTGGGTCAAAATAGCGCATCATATGGTCATAGTGTTGGGGGGCGAAGTGTGGCTAATTCGAATATTGAAGCTTCTGGACAGAGACTGGACTCTGGATTTATAGCATGATGATCTTTGCAGGCCACCTGGAGATGTCTGGCTCTCCTGCCGATATGGTCAATCCACGTTGGCCTCTTGCTGGCAACACGATTTCTATATTAAACGAAATGGTAACGAAACGAAGTACATACTGCACTAAAGTTCGATAATAATAAAAAAGCCTCTTGTCCTTATGAAAGCTAAAAGTTATTCATAATCGAATGAACAAAATACAATATCATTGGTAATAGTGAGGGACTAGAAGTACATACAGCGAAGCTTCATATATTTGCTTCAGTGGTGCCGAACATCAAGCTCTAGGCACCGAGGTATCAATGTAGGGGTTTTGAGTGACAAATATGTACGGAGTCTATTGAAGGAAATGGATGTAACAAATAGGCCGTGAAGGGATACGCATACCACTTGGTACAGACCAGCGTTGATGAGAACTTTTAAGGCATAATATGCGACCGGCATTGATTATTTAGTTCGGCCTGGGGTGTATCGGGAATAGCGAAGGTTACTCATCGTTTTGCTTCTTGGAGATGCCGAGCAAAGATTTCACACGCTGCTTGATGGATCGCCTTTCGGTAATTTCGTAGAGAGGCTTGTGCTCCTCATTGATATCGTGCTCATTTTCGTAGTCGACGTGCACGTACGCTCGCTCCACATCGGCAAGACCTGGAAGTGGTAAGTCTTGGTCTGGGGTCTCCACAATTTATGTATTCGAGAACTAACCTTCAAGCTTTCGTTGCAACGTCTGGCTAACGTCGTGAGTTATCTTTAGAGGCAAATCCTCATCCATGACAATGTCGACCTCCACATAATAGTTCTGCCCAGCATGGTACGCTCGGCACTGTTGCAAAATTAGCCGCTACTCTAAGCTTCATGACAAATTCTGAGACGCTTACAGTATCGACCTTCTTGATGCGGGTGTCGTGTGTTAAAACAAGGTAGATAAGCTTGGATATGAACTCGTTGGGTGCTGATTTGCCAACTAAGAGCCAAACGTGTTCGAAGGCGTTGGCAGCCCATGATACCAAGATCAAGAGACCGATCAAAATCGCTCCGATGGGGTCGGCAAACCATTCTACCCTGGATCCAATGATAGACATGGCTAAGCCGAAAGAGTTCACGACGATGTCATTTCGGTGGTCAATGTAGAAAACATGGACGGCAGGATAACGGCGTAGAATAAAGCAGTAGACGCATAGGCTACCTTTGCAGAAGACTGGGTGATATGAGTAAAGCTGTCTTTTACCAGTGCTTAAAATAGGCCACTTACTAGCTGTGGCGACAAAAGCAATGGGGATGATGTGAAGCTCTTCCACATCTTTGGCTCCACCGGCAAGGCTTCGACCAGACTCGATCTGGGCATGTGTCAGCAATGATGAGTACGACCTAACCATAAAAGGGGCTTACAATCAGTTGGATAGCTACCGTTGTCATCAGACAACAGAACATGATGATGCCGATTGTTTCAATCCTTGTACGTCCTACGGGGTATTTGTACACGCTTGGCCTCACAGCCATACGAGAGGTAATAAGCATTACGACGGAGGACACGAGGTCCATAAAGGCATCTGCAGCCGTGGCGAAAAGAGATAACGACCCCGTGGAGACGGCAGCATACATTTGGATGATGAAAAGAAAGAAGTTGACGCAGAAAGAAGCGTTCACCGCAAACCTCACTTTGGGCCCATTCTCTAACGTGTCGAGTGCAGCAAGGCGCTCCTCGTCACCGCTTTCTAAGAATTGATCAATGAGGGTGTTCTGTCTTGTGTAGAACTTCCTCATATGTCGTTTGTTGGCAGTAGGGTGGGCAGCTTTCATCTCCTCCTTGGAGATGTCTCCTCGACGATGCCGAGCAAGATCCAGTGGATCGGGACCTGGAGCCAAGATCTCGACGACATGATGCCGAGTGGTGTCAGGATGAGCACCGCCCTTGGGTGACAGCGGTTGTATGATGTCGATCTGCTTATGGGCTGTGATTTGAGAGTGGCTTGACGAGGCCTTGGGGGATCCAAGACCAGCCGTGATAGGAGCAGTTGTTTGGTCGGCAGCTTGGCCAGCAGTTGGCTGCGAAGAGGCTAAGAATAGCTATTAGAGCTGGCGGGGTTGGGGAACCTGGCACACGTACGATGAGATTCGGAAGACATGAGTTCCGATATTTGGCTGGGAGTTGGAAGGGTGGATCTGTGATATTGGATGCCTGGAATGGAAGTCAAGAGGGAAGCATTGGGACCAGCTGTATTAAACACCAACGAGCGGCGAGATGACGCCGCACTACTCGCAGGGCTAGAACGTATCCCCTCGCGCCTTGAGCCATGCTGGAGTGCGGTATGCAGCGTGATGGGGGATGTGGTGGACTCTCAAACGCCGAGAACTCACATCAAGAATTCAAGACCGAGTTGGGTCAGGTTTAGGCGGCGTGGCGCACGAAGCGAGCCCGGTTACACTTCCCCCTGTAAACAGCGCTAATCATCCCTTAGCGGTGAATGCACGTGCCGTCTCTTGATCTGGGCTGGGGGACGCTTTTTCGATCGTCGCCGCCACTACGCCTCATCTCTCCACAACCAGATCCTTGCATCTCTCGCCTCCCCTAAGTCACGACGTGTTCCCCCTCTGCTTCCCGCCTCAGCCAAGCCCTCCTGTGCCACGCCAATCCGCTGCAGCGTCCCGGATTCACTACTGCCGCCTTGGCCCTCCCCCACCGCCGTTTCCATAGGCCCGCTCGATTTGTGTATCCCGCGGCTGTCACCTCCACTGCAGCAGAACATTCCATCAAAACCATCGCGCGCATCAATTGCACACCATGGGATTGCCATTCTTGGACTCTGCCCCACTACTCTAAGACGGCCGTTGAGCCGCATCTTCTCCACTCTCCCCGGCCTCGCCCAGAGGAGCACTGCTAGCGCCCCTCTCTGCCAAATCCAAGCTTCTGTCACTCCAAGCCTTGTGGCCTGAATTGCAATGCCATCGTTCCTGGCTCGTTGCTTCTTGGTTCGATGGTGCGCTCAGTGCCTGGAAACGTTTGAGTCTCCGCGCTCTTGTGTCAATCTACGTCCAGCACTGGTAAGCTGAGGCATGGGCCACTTAATACAAGCTTCACTATTCCTGTCGCTCCACCACACACGTTCTGGAGTACGTGCGGATCTTTCAGGAGTAGTCAGCGCTGTACCCATCGTGGAGCCTTAAAGCATGCAGTAGCCCCACGCCCAGCTTAGAGTTCCACCTGACTTACTCACGCCCGGTCCATTCTCTTCTTTCACTCTCTGGAAGAGGCCTTTATTCTTTGTCTTCTTTCTTTCCCTCTCTCTCTCTCTCCCTTCTCTTCTCTTTCGTCGCCGGCGACGAGGCTGCTGGCAAGTCTAGGATACTACTACTTTAATCACTCTTTAACCATGGCCATGAAAATGGAGAAGCCCGCTTGCGGAAGTACTGAGAGTGCTGACGGTTATGATATGCCTCTCCACATTGCGGCTGTGTGTAAGTGGAGTCACTATCTTGGCAGTGGATCTTGCTAACATAATCAGTCATTGTGTTCATTGCCAGTATCGGAGGCTGTGGTTTCCCAGTTGTAGCAAAGAAGATCACATGGATGCACATTCCACCAAAGATCTTCTTTTTCACGAAACATTTTGGTACCGGAGTCCTTATCGCGACTGCCTTCGTTCATGTATGCCTCAATACCTTCCAGCTTGTCCTTCTATCACTAACATTGTCAGCTCCTTCCAACTGCATTCCAATCGCTCAACGATCCATGTCTTCCAGATCTTTTCACAGAGAAGTATCCTGCAATGCCTGGAGTCATTATGATGGCGTCTCTATTCGTGCTTTTCCTGATTGAAATGTGGCTCAATGCAAAGACTGGTGGACACACTCATGGAGGCGCCACTGGCGAGGAGTTCGGCGCCAACAGGGGTGAGCCAGGAGTCCAGGCAGCTTTCAACAACCCCATCAGACGAGTGCAAAGCTACGATTCGCAGATGACCATGGCCAACAGCGAAGAGAAGAAGGGCTGGGCCACCGCCACTGCTTATCCCATTGAAAAGCAAAACTTTCCTTTCCCCAATGAGACCGAGAGCCTCGATGCCCAGTCCGAGATGCCACCATGGTTCATCGTTTTCTTCGAGCAGTACGTCCGCCAACGCGATGAAATGCTTGTTGCTCTCAACCGCACCATGCCCGCTCTTCCCCAGTACAGCCAGCAGACCAAGCAAGTCTCGGACAAGGACATCAACCAGCAGTCATCGTACTTCGAGGACGACGTTGAGAAGCAAGAGGTGGATCCCAACGTTTTGCGCAAGCTGTCTTCTCAGATCACTCTCATCGAGGGCGGTATCCTGTTCCACTCGGTCTTTGTCGGTATGACCGTCTCCATCACCAACGAAGGTTTCGTCACTCTCCTCGTCGCCATCATCTTCCATCAAGCCTTCGAAGGTCTTGGTCTCGGCTCCCGTATCGCTGCCGTTCCATACCCCAGCAACAGCTGGAAGCCATGGGCTCTCGTCGTCGCTTTCGGAACCACTGCGCCCCTCGGCCAAGCACTTGGGCTTGCCACGCGCGGATCCTATGACCCCAGTAGTGCTTTTGGTCTCATTCTCGTTGGTGTCTGCAACGCTATTTCGTCTGGTCTCCTTCTCTATGCGGCACTCGTTGATTTGCTTGCAGAGGACTTCCTCAGCGAGGAAGCGCAGCACAACATGACCACCAAAGACAAGACGAAGGCGTTTATATACTTACTTATGGGAGCTGCTGGCATGTCTGTTGTCGGTGCCTTTGCGTAATTGACCCCAACCGCCGTCGAAGCAAGGAACATGACCAGAACTCCCACAATACATTCCCTAAAAGGAGCCCATACCCACTCTCTCACTCCCCTCCTCCCGGGTCTCCCAGTACTCCAATATCTTGGTGAAGCTAGGGTATTCTGGGCTTTTCTTTTTCTCATTTCCTTTTGTCGCAGCCTACAGCATCTTATGCCGCCTTGCCTAGCACTTCTAGGCAAGGCTCTATCATGCGGTCACGTTGCACTGTATGATACACTGGTTAGCTGGTTGGCATGTTTTCAGGCGTCACGTTTTTCCATGTCAGGGAATTTCCTTCACTTATTATTACGGTCGAATATACTCAAGAAAGTAAAAAGGGGCAGCTATTCTTTCTTTAATGTGGCTAGTGCGGTGTAATGCCATCATAATCCGTTGCCTTTCAAAGACCTCTTGTATCAGATATAGCTCTATTTTGTATTACCAAGACGCTGGAACTTGTTTGGTCTAGAGAGATTGGCGCTGGTAGCCAAGTCATTAGAATAGATCAATGAATAATGAATCCGATTTGAAGCAGCGCTACTTGTTCTGCGCCATGCTTTGAGAGAATGCGTGATATCGAGTTTGTTACTTCGCCCAGAACTGAACGTGGGCTTGGCTGTGAGCTCGTGAAACCCAGAGATACCAGTTTCGGGTACTGTAAACCTCCATCCCACCTCGAATCATGTCCTTTCAGAACATCGTCGGTTGCTGTGCCTCGGCCCAGGACTTTGCAAACGCCGCCGAGCAGAGGGTCCCTCAATTCTCGGAAAATAGTGACCTGGCAGAGCTCCGCCTTGGTTAGGAAATAAAATCGAGGGAAAAAAAGAAGGAAACTCAAAGGCGCACATCCACGTTCAAGCAGATATCCACCTTGCACACTTTCAAGAAGTCAACCGGGCAGAGAGCCGCCTCAGGCTGTAGGAAGAGTCGAGCTAGAGGTCCGCCTTGAGCACTGTGGAACTTCAATCGAGCAGAGGTTTGCTTGAAGTGTCGTAAGAATAAGAGAGCCAGAGCTTCGCAATCGAGAAATTAAGAATATTTCGAGCAGAGCTTCGCTTCATCCGAGATGTGAACATGAAGACAATGCCTGGTGATGCCTTTTTCTCTATTGCGCAAGCTATGTAGTACTTATACTATGGAGGCTACATACGAGCAACGGCTTGGAAAGACCAAGACAGCACTTCGGCGGGAGACAAGAAGTCCGATGTGAATATTGAGTTCACGGAGGACGAGTAACCCGCGAAAGGGAGCATACTTTCCGAGTGATTTAGCATTAGAGCACTTCTTAACTGTTAGTCATATTGCACTTGGCGTCGTCAAGATGTGTGAGGATTTGCACATGCACTAAGGCATAAAGCAAATATATCCAAGGCATAAGGCCAAAAACTCTCCGAACTGCAAGGCAAGAGGCCCGCCAATGGAGGAAGGCCTCATGTTCAAACAAGCCTTTCCTTGGACGTATGACAATGGGATATTCCGGATTTGGAAGTCTTTGATTTGAGTTTGTCGTCAGAAATCTCAAAACGGGGGATGTGATGCCCAGGTGGGGATCAAGTGTGTGACACTTGGCAACCCTCCTTCAAACGTTCTTGGACATCCACAGACGAATCGGGGGAAGGAGGTGTGTTCTAGCTGCAACACTTTGCGGCTCTGGGCGAAATGCTTTTCGTTTCAAGCACTATATCCGAGAGGCGAATCACGGCATCTGCAGATGCCATTACTCAAATATGGATTTGGATGTGACAGTTGGTGTTTGAGAGATGTAGCTAACGCCTTGCGGCACATATGCCAAGGTAATGGAATGATTGGTGCGGGCAGCGCTCTCAGGCGGAGCGGAAATGTGGCTTCAGCGGAGGCAGATGGGTCAACGAGGATCTTCGCTCGCGTAATTCACTAGCTTGGCGCAGCCTCCATCTACAGGGGTAATTCCTTAGCTTGCTTCCTTTTGCGCGAGGCTTGGTCTGAAGCACACCTGCTGTGTAGCGTACCTCACATCCCCCTTTGCTGCACAAAAATCCTTTAGCCTCGACGCCTCTTCCTCTTCCTTGATTCTAATATCATCGAATGCCGACGTACTAGTACCCAATCGCTTAATCTACTAGTGCGCGGTGGTTCCGCGCCTGCGTCCGCACCTGCATGTGCATGGCAATCTAGATCCACTTTAGGCTGCATTCGGATGCGATTGTTTCCGCGCGAGAAACAAAACTGTGGATGAGAGTGAGGAAACAAAATTGTGGATGACGAGTGGAAGGCTGTGTTTGCGGGATTTTGAGGTTGAGGCTGTGTAGAGTTGGGAACCAAACTCAGACGTCGGAACTCTGATAACGGCAATACTTGTCTTTTGCGACTTTGCTAACGGACCGTGCTTCTAAGCTACAATGACCGCGAATACAATTTGGCCTTAGGTGGTTAGAAGAAGGCATCGCCGACACGAAGGCTCAAATATCCGGATTCCGCCTCAGGCGTTGAAAGTCTACCTTCGTGCACGTATCTTCGGCATGTATCATCTGTCAGCCAGCTCAAGGCCTGCATGCGAACCAAGCACCTTAATTATCTTCTATGCCATTCGTGGTCGATCTTTTTGCAGCCTCTCTTTCCTTCTTTGTGATTCTCCTTCTCAAAAGAAACTAGATGAAGAAAACACAGGAAAACATTCTAGACCAGTGGACATTGCATTTCACACAACATAGCGATGCCCATGGCTGGTTAGATACAATCGTGACGAGACGAGGCCTGGAAGGTTGCCAATCGAGTAGAAGAT
Source organism: Herpotrichia juniperi (assembly GCA_014905255.1). Lineage (NCBI taxonomy): Eukaryota > Fungi > Ascomycota > Dothideomycetes > Pleosporales > Melanommataceae > Herpotrichia > Herpotrichia juniperi. Next base: position 22,136 of record BLYF01000033.1, on the reverse strand, counting down.
AGGCTGTGCCACAGAGCGCTTAGGATCTGGCATCAAGTTGGATGTTACCCAGGATGCGATGGTAGTTGAGATCGAGCAGATGCCTGATGGATGCTGGTTGGTGCCCTTCCAAGTCGCATTGTTGAGGAAGTGTGCAACTTACCAGTAGAGAGGATGAACATAGCAACATAGCCGGGACTGGGTCCTGCTGTTCCGACGCATTTGAGATACACAGTAGCAACAGTGACCGCAGATCTATAAATAGGGCTCGTTGCTGTAGCTTTCCCTATAGATATGACTGAACCACCAGAGAAATCGCGCCGCAGACGTATAAGGGAACTTTCATGTAATTTATCCCAGGAGCTGCATATCTAATCACAGTCAGTAAACGAATCATGGAAACAACTTTCAGCGTAGGCAGTTACATGCCCAAGACCTTTAATAGTGGTTATTAGAATGATATTACGCCCCAGGATGGCGACGGGTGAGAAAAAGAACCCAATACCGAAGAGGTAGATATGCACGTTTTGGAACGTCAACTTGATTCACTTGGACTTGGGCCCCTCTTTCCTTCCAAAGGAGGCATCTTGAATCTGCGTTATGGTCATCCTCACCCTCTCCTCCATGTTGAGGAATATTGCGGTCTCCGAAAATAAGGGAAGAAGAACTAGACGATGTCACCTACAACTATACTAAGTGCACTCTCGATAATGAGGGGCCACTGACACGTTTTCCAAAGAAGTGAGCTAACAAATGTCAGTATTGGACATCATCAATGCGAATCGGGTATCGTAGACAACTCGCGTTGGATTGATCCAGAGCTTGAAAGTAGAAGAACAGAAAGGCCATGGGAAGGAGATATCGGTCGAACTTCCTGAATAATGGTCAAGATAATGCATTGTGACTGGGCAGCTCGATATATACTCTTAGTGTCTAAAACAGAGGTAATCTTTGGAGGATTTACGTGACGGTTTCTATAAAATCTCTTAATCAACGGAGAGATATAGTTCTCTTTTCGTAATTTTTGCTTCCAACTACACCACTTATTGAACCACGTCGTCGTAGATGATAACACCAAAGCACTGGCTGACAGAACTCTGGGAAGAGACTTCCTGGTCATATCGGCTTTGTCCACATTTTGCTCGGAGAGTTCAGATGCTAATAGTTTGATACAAGCTCTAGTATCAGCCTTCGTCTGCATTTTATAGACTCAATAAGCACCCTCATGCAATGGGGAAAAAAATCATCTATCGCATTGAAGTTACAGAATGGATAGTGATTTGTAGAAAATATCTGTAAATGATCTTATGGCAAGCTCGATTGAAAAAAGTCAATTGATTCCTACATCTCAAGAAAGATCGACAATGTGAGCATGATACGAGATCTATGAGCGTCTTTTCAGGTGTTTCATTGTTTGTGTCCAATTTTTGCGATGATGAGTATACCTGCAGGAATTCGACTGGTTGGGGTAGACCAAATATTTGTTAGCTTCCTGAGGAAAAGAAATTCTTCGATATGATTTAGGTTATAAAGGTTTAGTGCAAAGTTGAGTTTTGGCTGCTGTTGTGTTATCTTAATGGTGCGAAACTTGGTGAATGTTCCAAGAGATCTGCGCAGATACCTCAACTAAGTGCCATAATTTCTGCCGCGCCCGTCTATCGTGACTACTGAACGGTGGAGGAGGTGTGAAGTTTCGCGACTTGTATGACTGTTGCTACCCTGTTGTTGGACCTCACCAGCTCCTCTCCGGTGCTGCCTTCCAATTGGCGGGGAAGGCACGTGCACCCGGCTGCAGAAAACCCTTCACACCCGCAACCATCCGTCACTGTCCGACCCACCACCTCCACGAAAACTCATCTCTACCAACCGCATTTTACCGCCGTCTCTAGTGGGCCCATCTGGCTCATCGGCAGGCCACAATTGTGTACAATCCACCCCTTTGATCCATTGCTAGATTGTTTGCCCCTGCACCGCCGACGGAGACCACCGGCAGCGCCCGCGACAATGCCGCCGTCGCTATCAGAGCAACCCGAGCCGACATCTGGCACTGGCAGCGCTCAGGAAACAACATCCACTTCTAGAAAAAGAACGCATCCTGAGGATTTTAAGCGCGCTTACAAAGCTTGCATTAATTGTCGACAAAGAAAGGCAAAATGCATTTTAGGCACAGGCCCGGATGGCGGGGAACTAAAGCCGCCATGTCAGAGATGTAGGAGGGAGATGAGGGAGTGCGTTTTTAGGTCTGAAAGGAGTTGGGTTAAGAGGAGGAAGCCTGGGGAGAGTGGGGAAGATGGAGTTGGGGATGCAGATGATGGCGACGCGCAGGGACGAGCGAATGGTGCGCCCGAGAGCGAGAATGGCCATGTCCCATCCCTTCGAACGGATTCTATACATACGTAAGTAATGTGTCGTTCTTCCCATTCCCGAATCTTATGTTTAGAGTCTTGCTTGTTACTTAAATTTCCGTCTCATTATATGTGAAAAGTATCTCTACATCATTAGCGAGCACGCCTAGCCAGAGTAATTAATTCTGGGCTTAACTAACTATGCATCCTTCAGATCTCGACAAGAATCAATCGCGACACCCATCGCGACACCTCGTGATATCTTATCTCCGTCAGCACGGCTGCGTAGGATATCAACCGCACAGCCTGATCTTGCCAGCTCAGTCATGAGAACAGTCGTCTCGAGTGGCAACGATGCCCTTAATCTACTGTTCGAAGCTGCTCATCATCGAGACGCAATGGACAACTCCCAAGACATGCGCGCTAGTAACTCTCAGTCCTATGAGACTCCTCGATCAGGGCCATCGCTCGATCCTTCCTCTCCATTTACCTTTAGGGCGCAGCCTGTCCAGATGTCCCAGTCATCACCAGAGACTCTCAGAATTTGGACCTCATGCAAGTTTGTGCAGATGGGATGGTTCACTGCCCATGAAGCTATCACTTATATCGATTTGTTTTTCAAGAATTGTTCGCCACTATCGCCAATCCTCTCCGATTTCTACTCACATCATTCAAATCACTATACTTTAATAGCTCTTGATCCCTTCCTTTGCGTTACAATACTCATGATTTCATCTCGCTACAATATACTTCCTGGAGTAGGTGGCGCCTCGCGAGGCTATTTCGTTCACGACCGGCTGTGGGAACAGTGCCAGCGATTTATCATGAAGATCATGCTAGGTCAAGTCAAGACATCGAAGGCGCAGACTCGGACGATTGGATCAATTGAAGCTCTTCTCCTGCTCTCTGAATGGCATCCTCGTGCTCTGCACTTTCCTACCGCAAGCGATGGCTGGGATTGCGAGCTGATGGTTGGTGTAAACAATCACACTGCCGAGGGGATCAGGATCATGGAGGGAGACTCAACATCTAATCGCTGGCTCGAGGATGTCATTGAGCCTGCAAAGCGTTCAGATCGGATGTCCTGGATGTTAATGGGCTGTGCGTTGTCCATGTCGCAAGAGCTAGGCCTGTTCGAAGATAACAGTAATATCGACAAGGACCAGGTATCCTACCCCAACTTCACCTCCGAGTTTATCATCCTCCGTCGAATTCGGGTCCGAAAATTGCTTTATGTTTTCATTGAGCAGCTGTCGTGGCGTCTAGGCTGCACCTCCATGATTCCTCAGAGCCTTAATCATGCTCTGATGGAAAAGATACCAGTTGATTCTGCGACCGGTGCTGTGGAACAATGGCAGTCTTTCATGAGCGCTTGGGTTGAGCTCACGAAGCTGGCCAGATCTGTGTCAGATACGGTATATCCTTCAGCATCGTACACACGTAATTTGCTTCGTACTGGTCGCTATATTGGGCTTTTGGAGCATTTCCAGCCTTTGCTAACATCATGGAGGAAAAAATACCTAGATCCATGTAGTAAGTTCATCTAGGACGATATGCCGATGCAAAGACTGATCAATAACAGAGCTGGAAGTGGGCCTGCATGACATGCTCTCGATCGAATACCAATATGTTAGAATATATACCAACTCTTTAGGTATGCAAGCAGTCGTTGAACGAACACTTGCCGAGGCCGACCCCGACGGCCCTCCAGAGGACTTGCTCCCCATGAATCTCGAGCCGAGAGATTATGACTTTATCCAAGAGGTCGTTGACGGCAGTCGTGAGATATTGCAGAAAGTCTGCCAACTCTCCGAGTCTGGAGCTTTGCGATACTCGCCAGTGCGAATCTTCCTCCGTATCACCACGTCTTCTATTTACCTCATCAAGGGTCTGAGTCTCGGAGTGCGAAATACAAAATTGCAGTCTTCACTGGATATCCTTGACCGTGCCATCAACGCCATGCGCTCTAGCACACTCGATGATATGCACCTTGCGTCTCGTTACGCCACGCTCCTCGATCTCCATGTTGCTCGCCTTAGAGATAGTTTTATAGTGTCATCACGACCGCCTCGATTGCCCGCTCGACAACACTCTATTGATAAGGGCGCCAGTAGCGGTATGGATTTTTTGAACAACCACAACGCTGGCGGCTCGGGCATTGCGGCCCTTGCAGAAGACGTTTCTGGCTTGATGCCTGACGATGACTGGTTGGCGCTTCCGTTCGACCCGGCGATGGCGCCTTTTGGATTGGATAGCCAGCAGGGCTTTCAAGGATTCGATGATGGGACTTTGGACTTCATTTGGGGGTTGCCGATGTCTTAGTAGGTCGTCTAGTCAAACTACTTTGGCAGGTACGTATTTGGGGGTTGGATAAAAAACCGGATTGAACGATTGTATTGAATTTTCAAGTAATGCCTTCTCCCATTGATTTTCTTTTCGTCCCTGAATATGTTATAATACTGTTGCGCCGTCCATAATCTATCATGTCTGGAAGAACTTTCCGTGTAATAGCGATCTTCAATCGAACCTCTTGCTACAAGAAGCGCGTTGCACCTATCTATTTGTCACCGATTTCCATCACGGCCACTCTCATCGAGCTTCCTATCGAGCTTTTCCACCAAATTGCCTCTACCCAAACGAAGCTTTCATCCCCCACCTCAAATTCACATGTCGCGTCCTTCATTCCGCGCTCGATACTTGGCTGTTCCAGAAATGTGAAAACATCTATCTGTAATCGTTCCTTCGCCTGTGCTGTGTTGGTTATATAAACATCTCACCAATGCGCAGCAGCTATACCAATCATCGTTCGCTGAAACCACCTTTACAATGTGGTAAGGGGTGAATTTCCGGCGTGTAGGTGAATGCCTTGGTAATCTTTTAGCAAAGATTAGGGTTCGATGCTCCCGTAGCTTAGATGGTACTTATGCCACAATTGAACAATCAAATTTCAACCCGAGTCCAAAGTCTCGGGTTTTCTATTTTCGTTCTCGCGAAACATATTAAGCAAAGGGCGCGACTCGTAGGAACGAATATTTCCAGGTCGTCGTAAACAATGACCAGCTTAATCTTCATGATAATTCATTAGTTAATAAAATGAACATGTCTTCGTAATAAAAGCTAAGCTTGCTCCATCCATTGCTCCAACGATTTACACTTCCAAATAATAAGTTGCAACTACAACGTGGCCAACTCTTCGCTAAAACAAACATTGTACAGAAGAAAAAAACGTTACCTCCTCAAACCAAGTTGCCCCTCAGATCTTGTTCGCGTTCAATCGCTTCAAACAGCGACTTGAAATTGCCCGCCCCGAACCCATCAAAGTTGTTTCTCTGAATGATCTCTACGAATACTGTCGGCCGATCCATCAGATGCTTCGTGAATAGTTGGAGCAGATAGCCGCCCTCGTCAAAGTCGATGAGGATATCCAGGCTCTTGAGTGTCTCAAAGTCCTCATTGAGCGTCATACCCGCCTTCTTCAATCTCATCTTCATGCTCTCGTAGTAAGTCTCGGGCACCTTGATGAACTCCACGCCCCGCGCTTTGAGGTTTGTAATGGCTTGGATGATGTTGTCTGTCCGGAGCGCAATGTGTTGGACTCCAGGTCCGCCATAGAAATCAACATACTCCTCAATCTGGCTCTGCTTCTTCCCCTTCGCTGGCTCGTTGATTGGCATTTTGACCACATCGTTTGGTGATGCCATAACGATAGATTTCAGCGCCGAGTATTCCGTGCAGATGTCTTTGTCGTCTACCGACCAGAAACGGTGGAAACCCAACACGTTCTCGTAGTAATCGCAGATGTCTTCCATTTCGTCCCAGTCTTGGTTGCCGACGCAGTGGTCAATCGCCTCCAGTTTGATCTTGGGAAGGAACTTGGATAGAGAATCCGAGGCCAAGGCCACGGGAGCATATGTGGGCAAAAAGATGCCGTTGTATGTGGACTTCTCGATCAGGGTATGTGTGGTGTCGCCGTACGTGCGGATGGTCGCAAGCCGCACTGACCCATTGGAGTCGGTGACGGTGTGGGGTGCAGATATTGAAACAGCTCCGGCGGAGACTGCTGAATCGTATATGGCGTTGAGGTTGTCTACTTCGAATGCAACATCTGTATCGAATTAGTCACTGGTAGAATAATAGGGTCCAAAGTGTTGCTTACCCTTCACAGCATCCCCATGCCGTTCCTGATGCGCATGAATCTCCTCCAACTGTTTCCTCTCTTCCTCACTGAACCTGTTGCTCTGCTCTAAGCATCGCAGGGGCGAAGTCAAGACGAATGTGACGTTGCCATTCCGCACGACGTGTGAAGCGATGGCTCGTGATCCGGTTTCCAGTCCTCGGTAAGCGACACGCTCAAAGCCCATGCGAGAGACATAGAAGGACGCGGCTTGTTTGGCGTTCCCGACGTACCAGTGTACGTGGTGGTAGCCTCTATATGCGGAGATTTCCGAGTTGTTGGATGGTAGTGATGAGGTCTTGGGAGATCCCGGTGGCGATATCGCTGAGGGTGCCATGGCGAAGATGTGTGAAGAAGGTCAATCTGATGCAAAGTTTACTGGAATCGATTTGATGATTTGATCACTCGTTGAATGCCAATTCAGTGTTGTGATGATGAAAGGAGGTGCACAGTAGGAAGTTTGGTTGATGGGTTTCTGCTTTGAGATCACACGGTTCTTATCTCCTCTCTCATTCCTCGCTACCTGTCTGACGAGGTTGGGAGGCGTGCACATGATGACCGTCATCATGCTAAGCCGAGCGTTCGTGAGGTTGAGGTTCCTGAATGATCCGGAGTAGCCGCATTCACTTATGGCGTAGATGTGGCTGGAAGCCCGTTGTAGCCGCGCTTTGCCGAGAGGTCGGCTTTCTTTGTGAGTGCGCAACCGCCAGGCCTCCTTTTTTGTTCCTGGCCTAGCAATGCTAATGATTCAGCGCTAGGCTGCAGTTGGAGTGCTGATGCTTAATCAGACGCTGAACGCGTTGCTGTTGCGTGCTGCGTCGCATTCCGCCACGAGCCGCAAAGCCGTTCGGGATCGTCGCTTTTCGGTGATGAGAACTTACGCTATCAGGACGACACTTGGACATACGAAATAGTTCCCTACATCTGGTTTCCTACCCTCTAATCCTCAAAATCCTATCCTATTTCTTCTCTGCTCTGTTATCCACCTAACTTGCGACCGCCACCACCACATCACCATGGCCGTCCCAACCACAGCTCCTCGATTATCCGCAAATGATGCACGCATTTTAAATGCGCTATTCGACCCTGAGACACTTCCATCTTCTGTTGCACAAGCGAAAGATGCTTCAGCAATCGACACCACGCTTCCACCGCATCCACTAATATCACCATCGCAACTCGCGATTCTCGAGAAGCAGCAGAATGAGCTCGTCCAGCGGATCAGCTCTTCGGAGACTGATTTATCAGCCATAGATGCAGTGATCGCGGAGCTTGACGAAATATTAAAGACGAACCCGGATTATCCAAGTGCATACGTAAACCGTGCAATGCTCAAACGGATGAAGTTAGAAGTCAGCATCTCTTCAATTTCGGATGTACCGAAGAAGGCTGGAATCTTCTCCCTAAGGGAAGCAGAGATTGAGCCCTTGTTTACCGACATCAGTCTCGCAATCACATCTTCTCTTCCCAAGCCCTCACCAAACTGTTCTTCGGTCTCAGAATATCAAGCCCGCATGCTACGGACCGCGTATTCACACCGCGCTTATCTCTACCTCAAAGCTTCTGAAAGCGGCGTAGAATGGAAAAGGAAAGTGGGAAGTGAGCTTGAGGAGCTAGCATCCCGGGATTTTGCAGAAGCGGCAAGATTTGGAGATGAGACGGCGAGGGAGATGAGCGTGAGGACGAATCCGTACAAGAAGATGTGTGGGGCTATCGTTAAGAATGCGTTGAGTGAGGAGAGGAGGGAAGGTGGGTTTGGGGGGCTGTGAGAAAGGCAGAATAGTATTGAAACGTGAGCTAGGACACGAGCAAGAGTGGAAAATTGTGCTAGATCATTGAATGTGTTTGTATATAATAACACGTTCAGTACATTCGCATTAATCTACATCTAAGCTCTCTAGCTTGATTCATACTCAGCTGCGATTCCTAAGCCCTCCAGAACTATCTTCCACTGATTGTACATTGATATCCCCAACCGTACCTTACATCCCCGCACTCCAACCATGAAATTAAAGCACACCCTATCTTTCTGATATAGATTATACCTATGGGTAAAATCCTTAGCAGCTTTATTCCTTAATACTTCCACAACTGCTTAAAGTTAATGATGGTAAGTTTAATTGCTGCTGTAGTTGGTAGGTACCCTTTTGCGTCAAATCACTGGGCACTGTATGGAGAGTTGAGGCCGGAATAATGTTTTATTGAAAGTTTATATGCACCCACACTTTATTGTTGAAAACTACTTACCTAGCAGGAAGATACCGCAAATACGCCAACACCAGTATGAAAACGATAAAGGTTAATCAATCAACTCATAAATCAGCTGCTATTGCTTCAAAGCCCAAACCCCAAATTCGAAAATAAGATACCATTCCAACGTATATTCTCTACACTGCCCCACTCCTCAGTGCCGTCATCGCACTCAACATTGGGCTCACAACATGATTCGCAATCGGCGCCACCGCACCCCCAATAAACAGAAACACATACCTCACAATTACATCCTTGGGATCAGCAATAACATGTATCCCGGAGCTCACCGGATTCCCATTGCCAACCACCTCACACCCAAAAAGTAGTTTCATTTGATGTAGCCCACTCATCTTCCAGCTGACCGCCGCAGGCGAGTACGAGAACGAAGTAGAGGGCTCTTCCGCCATGTAGATGCCGTGTCCGTGCGCGGCGCCGGTGCGTTGGAGAGGGGTGCCGGAGCAGACTTTCAGGCCTTGGGAGAGGATCGAGGGGAGGCGATCGATGGAGGTGCCGTGGAAGAGGACGCGGCTTTGGGGGTTGTGCTTCGCTAGTTTGCTGGCGAAGCCAGATTCGAGAGTTGGATGGGCGTTTGCGAGGACGAACTGATGGGTTCCAATGGCCAGGCCGGGGACTTTGCAGAGACCTGTTGCTGAGACGATAAAGCCGCGATGTTGCGTTAGCGCCCAGACTAGGAACTCCTCTGCGCTTGCGTGAGAACTACGTAATAGGAGGGACAGGTCCTCAGCTTTTGCCATGTTTGCGAGGGACGGGAGAGCGTTGAGGATGGCGACGACGGTGACGGTGCTTACGATAGGGCAGCCAGGAAGGAATTCAATGCGGCCTGACATCGCGGCTGCGTAGACGCCTGTGAGTAGTAGGTCTACAGCGAAGGGATCTGTCCAGATCTCCGGGATCTTGAGTTGAAGGGACATGCTTTTCCATATTTTCACGCACGCTGCACCTTCGCAGGGCAACGCACGTCGGAGTTGCACGTTATCGGTGAACTGCAAGGTCCCGCATACTATACAATTATGCGCTAGCTTGGTGAGGCCATGCTTGACGTATGCGTGGAGAGCTCCGATGCCGGCGCCGTTTTTCTTTATGTATCGGTGGATGTCGCGAGTGAGCTGGAACGAGAAAGGCGTGAGTTTACCTCGACAAAATGCCGTGATGGGCTCCTTGGAGGCTTCCAAGCATACCCAAGGCGTGTGGTCGAGATGGGTTTCTTCAATGTCAGGGTCTGTGTCGAGATGCATGCAGAATGCTGGTGGCATGTCGCCCAGAGGGTCAATGAAGAGGCGTATGAATAGTGTTTTCGCATTCCCCACTCCCATTGCGCCTCTTTGGAGATCGGTAAAGTTCAATGGGAAGCTGACCTCGACTTGAGTGTCACTATGTTTCTCCACCGCAGCTATGACATCTAAGGGCAGCATCTCAAGTTCCTCATCGATAATACTGATATCCTGGATCCCGAGCTGCAGCAGCAATTTCGCTGTACCGATTGGATCTCTCTTCTTCAGCGCTTTTTGAATCCCTTCTAATTCATCTGCATGTTTCAGAATACTCTGCTCTTGAATTTCGTAGTACTGCATCGCCAGCGCCATCTTATCCTGCGGCACGGCCTCCTCATAAGTCTGTAGGTTTAAGAGGGATGCCATAGAGCGAATAGCTTTCTTGTCGGAATCAAGTATACACTCGTCTTGTATCCATCCCGCTATCTGCACTTCGAGAACAACGGAGATGGACTCGCATTCCTTTCCGTTCTTGGCGTCAACGTTCTGGAGAGACTCCCAAATTCTTTGACAGTATTCGGCGCCGTCCTCGCTTGTGTCTAGCAGTGCTCGTACACAGTTTGATACTTCACAAACATTTTTCCCCTCTTTCGATATCCGACACGCAATGGTCTGCATGAGTCTCTCTGTAGGGTGATGATGAGCGTCCTGGAGAGATTTCAATATGCGAACCAAGTACTCCTCCCATGGACCCTCACCCCCCTTTAGTAGAAAATGTATTGCCACTTCCTTCTCTTCCCGCCGGGATCTCTTTTCTAATCTGACGAGTGCTGGCATGTAAAGCGAGAGCTGCTGTACCCAGAGATGCAAGTTCAGTTGCAGCATGGGCGGTGGCGCGGCCTTCGGATTCTTAATCGTATTCGTAAAGAGCGCATAAAGTTCTAGCATCCACTGCGACCATTGCGAGACTGCGAAGTGCTTCATTGTAAAATTCAGAAGTGTCGCGGATTGCTTCTTAATCATGTTGTAGAGGATCGGCTTAAAGCACCCAACCGCAACCGGATGATCAGTACTCGCAAGTAGTGTCGTAAATTCAACAATGTGTTTTTCCCTCTCCGCCTCTTTCCCACTAAGAATTGCTAAAATATCCGTGACGAGCAGGTCTGGGAATGTATCCATTTGCGCGAGGATCCGGCAACGCTCAACGAAATCTATGCCATCGCTCTTACTTGCTACTATTGCTAGCTTGCGACGTTGTTCATTCTTTGGAGTCGCCCAGAAGCTCAGCATGGCGTCGACTATCCGTTGTGACGCGTGCCCAATCGTCCCGCGCTCCATAAACCGATCTATACAGAATGCTTCGATCGCATCTTTCAACACGGTTTCTTCACCAGTAACAACTTTCACTCCGCCAATGGCATCATATATCTCAATGATATGATTCAACACCTCCGTAGTAGGCAGTACTTCAAGCTGCGTCTGTAAAGCAGTGTCGAGCAACGGAAGACAGTGTTCCGAACTCTTAAGAGTCTTGCAGAATGTGTGTAACTCTTGCATTAAGTGTGTCCAAGCAAGGCCCGTTTCTATGTGTGTCCGTACCGCAGCTTGAGATTCAAGGACACATATCTCAATGCCTTGCAAAAACCATGGTTGAAGAAGTACTTTTCGAAGCGGCTCGGAACGAGCGTTGTTGAAAGTGCATATCAGGTGCTGAATTGCGGAAATGTTCTGACCGTCAATCTTGGATTGGGCAAGATGAACCTCGAGAATAGTGTCGTGGATGTGGAAGTTTGGAGTATTAGGAAGCTTGCTTGCAGCTTCTAGTAACTGTAAGGCATCTTGGGTAATGGGCCGTGTGATGGTGAGTTGGACGAAGAATTTGAAGCCAGCCTCGCTACCTTGTACTGATGTCTCCATCATGACTGCTAATCGTTGAAGCATATGTTTGAGCTCTTCCTTTGTACATGTTGGTACTTTGATAATAAGACTCTTAAACCGCACGAGCGACTTCTTAGCGCCATACTGTGCAACTAATCCATCTCTCATTGTCTTACACCTTCCTGTGATCAAGTCAGGGCCCTCTAAAGACATCATATCCGGCAGCGTGCTGCGCTTCGAGCTACCAAGTCCATTCAGCAGTGTAATCCGATCCAGATTCGGCTTCCACGACGCCCAGATCCGCCATACCGGGAACTGCACATCGAGCAAATGAACCGGAAGTAGATGTCCAGGCGGTGTCATGGGCGGAGTGTTTTTTGCAAGCTTCGAAAGCCACATAGTTGAAGCATGCGCTGTAACCCACTGACACCTAAGCCTGAACCCCTCCAGCTGCGAAGCAAAATCCCCAAACGCCCTTCGCGCCAGCATCGAGAAGTCCGGAAGCACGTTCATGTTCGATATATTGCTGATAGCAAGCACAGCACATATGCCTTCCAAATATCTCCCCGCAGCCCCAGCTCCATGTATTGCGTACGGGAGCAGTCGGAATGCCCAATAAGCTTCGAGATCGGAGACGGATTTAGGATTGCCGTAGTTCGCTGCAATGAGTGACTGAAGAAACATCTTCAGACCAAAGAACGTCGCAGGCGCGACATTAAGTTCGACATTGAGTAGGGCTCTGACTGAGGCTGGCGACATGGCGTGTGCACATGCTGCGATGGCGATGTCCCTCGATTCATGGCTCTCTATAAGTAATGCGAGTCGGAGATCTGTCTCTGTTTGTGTTTTCTTGCCTTTTTTTTTCAGGTAAATGTCGGTGTGCTTCATCACCAGTACCCATGGAAATCCTGAGTCTGATGGCCGTCGATCATTTGCTGTGAAGTCGATCTGTTGGTGCCAGTCATCGCTCGGCTTTGTTTTGCTGAAGAGCGTTTTCTTCGCCCATGATGAGCTTAGGCGCTTGTCGTAGCTACGGTCTGCCGATGAGGGCATCAATATGGTGGACATCTTATTGAAAGGTCAAGAGGATGTGTGGCATGCGTAGTGGACCTCGAGTTGCCACTGAGACAATATCGCACAGCGACAAAGTATTGGATCGACCGCGAAGGGTGGAGTCAATCCTAGTAGATTCGGCAAAGATTGAAATGAGGAGAGCTCGCAAGACGATATGAAATTTGACAATTTAGTGAGGTTATGGACGCAGTGGCGATATGTCAAATTCGAGAGAGAACGATTGAGCGGATTACGAGAACGACAGTACCACAGTTGAGCAAGTATTCGCTGATCTAGAACACTAAAGGCAGGTTCAATTAAATGATAGCTGTACAAAGGTACAAGCAGACTTGCAAGAGATAGACCAATGAGTGCCAAGCTGCACTTGATGCTGCGCAGCAAGGCAGGCCCTATTCAGCAGCCATGTACAACCGACAGGCGGCAGGAAATAGTCTACCAAGCCCCACTCCGTAATAGAGTCAGGTATATGTTTCAGAAGACTAAAATTCCGGTAAGTATTTACCGAACACCTCCCAAGGCTGTACTGAGTAGGAAGGCTGTGCAAGGCTGATACGGCTAAGCAGATTGTGGCTTCACCGCGGGCTCAAAGCGATTAACAGCAGGCCAATCCAACAGGCGAGAACATTGATCAACCTTTAAGCATATGCAGTCTCGCTATAAATCAGGAATATAGGAAGTCGCAATTATCGAACCATTGGCGAAGTCGGACAAGACTGAAGGATGCCTTGAGCTCGGTGTTGTGGCGTGACACTTTACCACACGATGTCGATACGATAGAAGCAGGAAACATGCACCATTGACGGCTTTAAGACACCCGTCAGACGAATAAGATACCGCCCTTTTCTCTGCCGTTTCTGCCTGCTTGTTTCATAGTTTAGTCTCCAGAGAAGATGTTCCAATCACAACTAGATAAATCTTGATGCCGTACACGAGGCCAACCGCTCCATTACAGGGTTATAGAAATCGAAATCTGCGCATGCGTTTTTGGTATCTATTTACGATGAAAACAAGAAAGCTAAAGCCAGAATAGAAATCGGCCGTTCTAGGAACTGTAGACGAGATTCATGAAAACCAGTCATTACATTACAGCACACTTCTCAGGGTCCGGGGGAGGTGCGCCTCGGTTCTGTCGCAGATGTACTGCGGCTTGCTTGATGAAATCGCCTGTCTTGTGGAAGCAGACCCGGTTGCCCTTCGCATCACGCACAGCCTCGCCAATCGTAAAGTCGTAGGACTGACCAGTGTGGCTGTCCTTTGCTGGACACCTGAGACCATCGAGCACTTTTTGTTCGTTCTCCGGGACTGCCAACAAATCAGCTGAGGCTTCGGAGGATAGGGGAAATATTAAACTTACGGGTCGCGCAATAGGCACTGAACTCATCAACCGCATGTCGACTAGGCAGAGAATCTGCGCTTTGGTCTTCAAGCAGAATTTTAGCCATCTCCTCCATCTTAGTGATCGTGTCGGGCCGCACGCCCTTCGACATCTCATGCTGTGCCATCTGCAGAGCTCCTAATGCCTTGCCATGCTGATGAGTCACTATGCCTCTGATATCCTTTGGCGTGAACATGATCTTGCTCAATGGGTTACGCATTACGCCCCCATTGGCCGTAATAGCTTGGGCCAGCTCCTCCATATCCCACGCGTAGTTGTCCTCAGTAACATAGAAGTTCTCTCTGGGGATGTCTTTGATTAGGTCTCCAAGCATGGTGTCGGGGTTGTTGACGTAATTACGATCGAGATTCTCGTGTTCGACATGCATGAGCGCGATTTCAGAATATATCTTAAGATCATCTGGTAAGGCAGCTTCCATAGCTCGCACCCGCTTGACAAGTGCATCTCGGACTACGTCGTCGTCGGCTCCAGAAGGCTTTCCGTGGGGTACCCGTACCCACTTCATAATGGCCTCTAAGTCAACTGTAGCCAGTTCGGTTGCCTTTTCGGGATTGGCCTGAATGATACGAGCTACTGAGCGAGCGCTGCCTGGCGGACCAGATTTTGCGGCTGCGTTTGCACTTTTACCTTCCGCAATGGCCTGGATCCGCGACATATCCTTCGAGTGTGGTAAGCCGCTCTTCTTTTGAAGTGCTTGTAGATGTAGCAAGTCACCGAACAGAGTTTTCGCTCTATCTCGTAAGGATGTGTAGCTCTTAGTAAAATCTTGTCTTGTCGAGTCTAGATTTCCTGGTAACTGGACATTGGGCTGCATTGGTTTCCTCTTGACAGGCGTGGGTGCTGGTTTTGGTTTCGGTGCAAATGATTTGCGAGCTGGTGCTGGTTCCGGTGCAGGAGGTTCTGGTTTCTTTTGCAGTATGTCTAGGAACCCGACTACTTCTGGATCAGTTGGAGCCAGTTTTTTAAGATCTTTCGCATTGTCCATTGCGGCGTCCAGCCATCCTACAGAGATGTAGTGTTCCACAAGAAGCTTTACGGCCCCGATGGCAGGCGGATTTCGTGATATTTCTTCGAGAAGCTCGCCCACAAGAGCCATATCAGGCTCTCCTGAGCCCGCGGTTCCAGCTGTTGCTGCCATGGTATTTGGAACTGGAGGATTCGCTCGTAGAGTTGTGCGCACAAGGTGGGAAGTTTCACCTAGAAAGGTGGTGCTTGTGGGTCGTGAACTGCTGGATTGAAGAGATGTCAGGTCCGAGATTGTTGGTTAGAAATGGTTAATACCAGCGAAGTAAAGCAAACAGGCGCGAATGTGGCCAGACTTTGTTTTCACCCAATCTGATGCTAAGAGTGAGAAGGGCAATACGAAGCGAGACGAGTGGTTGCAGCGCGGGGGCGATATCAAGATCGACTGCTGTTCTTCGGCAATTCGCTCGAGACAAACTGCTACCTTAATCGGAAGAGAGGCTGTGGCATAGCTACTGCAGCTTTCAGGTGACAAAGTTGCTGACCGGTCGTAGTGGAGTGCAGCCTGAAATGTGTGTACCGGCGGCGGAGTACTGCACAGACGACGCCAAGTACTAATCAGGTTAGCTAGATTTTCCAGCCACTCCTCAACACGACCAGTTAACTGTAGCACAAGCACACTTCTCGAGTCCAACTGTTTGCCACTACCAAACATTGACTTTAAAGAGCGCCAATTTTCTCCTAAATTTTGTTCACGCTTCATTAGCTGCCGTGGACGAGAAAAACACCATGGAGAGCTCACCATCACGTATTAGTGACACTCACTAACCCCGAAAAATGTTTTATCATTTCAGATCCTATGATTCTTCTCACGGGTTGCGAACGAACCATACTTATCCTTGATTTTACACTACACTAGATTCCGGCAGCTCGCACCCTGGATTATGGCTTATCACTGCGCTTCAAGGCCGTTCTCAGCGTCCGAATTATCTTCAAATACGCTACCAACTCTAGTTCCCTTTTATATATCTTGCCCCGATTACTCATTACTTCACTGGGTCTATGTAAGCTTCGAGATCCATAGAAAACTCAAAAACCGGACAAACCTACACGTCCACTAAACCTCGCCTTCTTCTTCTCCCTCTCAACCCGCCTCACGTCTCTTGTCTTCTGATTCTTATCATACGCTGTCTTGTACAAATAATTTAGATTTTTCCATTCATCTCTCGCCTCCACGCTTGTGTAACATTGAGTTCACTGTCAAGTGGCATTTGACTCATTATGCTCCGTAAGTACAGAAATCACTCTGCTTTGTGACCCGATGGTGGTTTGTTGAACTATTTTTTCTTTAGGCCTTGCCATTTGTAAGGTGTATTATGGGGCGTGAAGATGAGTGATTGGAGGGTTGCAAGGCGGGCTATATGGGCGATGGTGGCGATGGCTAGGATGTGTTTGAGGATAAGTGTGTACAAACAATGAAGAAGACGGGGGAAATCTTATTTAGATTTGCACGACGAGGATTCGAAAGGGAGATAACTTCTACAATATTAATGACCTCCTTCGCACTGCATTCAGAAGGCAGAAACAAGGACACTCTTATTTTGTTATGACAAGGCCCAGATGCGAATATGCTCAGAGGGGCCTCTCCAGGCAACACGACAAAGAGACAGCTGCAGTACACTCTTTTCCTTTCCCTTCGATATCTAGGTGGAATTAAGTCTGAGTTTCATCTTGGTCGTAAAGTGCCAGTCAAGGTATATGGCTCAGATTAATATTAACATCCAGTGTTTATTTAGTGCTCACTTAACCTCCTCAACTAAATATATATTTTCCTATACATCAACTTGACCAAATCTATCAACTCAGTCTTCCACTCCTTACAATAATCTACTTTAACAGTATAAGCTATGATATGTAGATAATTGTAAAGAAGTGAGGAGAAATGAGATCATGCTTGTCCAATTGCTACGAGCTGAGCCGGCGGTTCTATATACATGTGCCGAGCCTTGGCTAAACAGTAGTGAAACACTGAACCGTCACAATACTAGGTTATGATAAAACGGACTAATAACCTTATGGTCTTCTCTTTTTTGCCCCGGTCAAGCATTCTATTATTTTCTCAGCAATTCTAGTTTTTTCCTGCACTATCATAATATTCAATCTAGGCTTAGCCGGTCCATGATTTCCAATACTAATGTCCCTCCCTGCGTGGCGAAAAACCCTGCGCAGCGAGAACCGTGCGGTGCTAACATCAACTACAGCAGAGAAGTGCAGATACTCTCGGAATAGAGACTTTGCATCCTATGCTCTGTCTATACTTTATATCATCTGTAGAAAATTCTTGCCCAGCCTGTAATACCACAATTCACCGCTAACTTACACGTTGGCTCTGCATCGGACAGCCTCAGATCTACTTAAGATTTCGTGCATCCTGTCAAAGAACTTGTCAAACTATAGATTTTCATAGCAATACTATATTCTGAGCACAGTGTCTAATTATCTAAGGTCATTGCTCTTCAGTTGCCTCGTCAAGTGGGGTTAGCAAGCAAGAGATCCACTTCATAAGTGCAAGAAAAGTCAAAATCGGAATAGCCAAATATTTACAGTACTAGTGTCAGACTCTTGTAATTTACAAATTCTCTTACTACCAACGTGACTCAGATCGGACCGTTGGGCTGGAGCCTATCTTGAGCATGACTCGCTCGAGCTCTAACACGCACCCACTTTGCAGCATTGCCCTCCGAGCGCGCCTGCCCGTATAATACGTGCTAGTAAGTACAATAGATGAGTGTAGTTAGCTCTTATATATATACATTTTCAAGTGTCTCCTTGCGGAAGTACGCTCTGTAGCTTGGCGTGCAGATCTGGCTAGTTGTACTACACTCTATACTATGCTAAATAACGTGAAGTGTGGCGCTCTTCCAGAATCTTTCACGAGCGGTCAGTTGTCAGCTATTTTTGGAAGAAGTTCAGCGTGTGCAATCAATTTTGGTCTTTCACTCGTTCCTTTCCCATCACCACAATTGCTAAGTGAATAAAGAAAAAGCCAATTCCTACAGCTATAGTCATCAGGAATCTCTAAAGCTTGAATCCGTTGTAGAAACCTTCCAGTCTAGCGCAGATCAGATTGAGATGTTGCTTAATTGCATGAGAACCTTGAAACGTCAGCTAATGGATTTACCCTCTATTGTCATAAGCATATACCTTCTCAATATATCTGACAGCGACAATGCCGCCATCTTCTTGAAGCTCGGATTCTTCGCTGAAATCCTCGTTCCCCAAGTCTAGACAAGTAAGGCAGGACTCGACAATTCTAGCATACTTGATGCCCATCTTCCCTGGAAGCTCCTTTGTGGCTAGAGAAAGAAGACATGATTTGACGAGCTCTGGATGGCCAAACTTGTTGGAACTTTCTCTGCAAAGACTGTAGGTTTGCGACCTAATCGGGCTTTGATTTTGGGTGTACTCTACGAACGAGCTCCAAAGCCCGATCTCTAACAGACAAACTCCGAGGCTGTAAATATCATGCTGCATGATGTAACGATCTCGAATCCTTGATCCTTGACGTTGAGGATGCCGATAGATATTCTTTTCCCAGTCGGTATCTCCAATCAATCGCGTGCCTTCGTCGTCCCGACGAACACTTCCAAATCCAAAGAGGAATGCCGACCCCAATGTGGACTCAGGATCTTGGAACAGGATAATATTTTCCGGTCGGATGCTTTTATGGACCATATCAAAGGTATGAACGGAGAAGACAGCTCGCGCTAGCTGGGTGGCCACTCGAAACCTGTCGGAGAGACAATGGATTCTGTCGCTTGCCATGATCTTTGCGCGGAGCGTCTCCGGCTCGGACATGCTGTCTGGCTTCCGGAAAATGATACTGAATTTATTATTCTTCTCGTCATGAACTGCGCCGAGACATGTCAAAAGGCCAAATGTCGATGGGTCAGCCCTTTTGAGCCTTACGGCCAGCTCGCGAACTGTATCCTTTGAAAGATTGGAAACTGAGTCCATGAGACGCCACTTATCGTCGACTTGCACCGACTTGACAGTACTGAAAGCGATTTCGGCAGTTTTGGCCGACTCCAATTTTTCCAGTGATAAGAAAACGCGGGCAGAGCTAATATCCCTCAGTGGATTACGCACCGCTATCGTTGCTCTTATCATCTTGTTTCCTTGGCTCTGGTTGCTCTCTTTGGCACGATCCAGCTCCTTATCAAAATGCTGAGTTTGAGCTTTCATCGTTGCAAACCAAAGAGGATTGAATGAAAGGCGTTGCCACAACTCGACCTCGTCAATGGCCTCGTCCAAGCTGCTCTTCTGTATTGCGAAGTTTGCTCTTCCCCGTTTAAGAAGAAATTTTCCACGCAGGCTATTAGATTCGAGCTTTGGAGACTGGCTTTTAACAATGCTTTTGAGTTTAGCGTTTGCATAGTTGAGTTTCAGTACAAGGATTTCTAGGACCTCCGTCTGTACGATTTGGCGTTGTTCATTAAGCTGGTCTCCGATTTGACGAAATATTTCAAGTTGTGTTCCTAATTGCAAACAATTGCTTTGAAGACGTGTAATTCGTTCGTGTATTTGTGTTTCGGCATGTCTGACAGCAGAACAGGTCTCAACCACTGTCTTACAGGCTCTATAGGGGGTTTTAGCCTTCCAATATCAATACTAGGATTCACGGGCGGAAAACAGCGCTTAGTAAGACAAACAACTCGTTAACATGTGACGTACAAAGAATTAGGAACTTACTTTATTGCGACATCAACTGCAGCCACGGCACCTATAATGCCCAAAGCCAGCTCGAGGCCAGACATTGTGAAGGACGAAGTTTTATATGGCTGGGAAGGGAGATCCAATCTTTTTAAAGTGACTCTATTGCAAAGCATCGCCCATTCAGCCATCCAAGGCGCAGATATTCCTGGGACCTAACGATTCTTATGCCAGCGCATCAACACCACCTCAAAAATCAACGAATCACTGCGCTGCACATTCAGCCAATCAACAATATCCTCCACGCGCCGTTAGTGCAACCCCTCGTCTGTTTCCTGAGATCGCTGGCAACATGACTCCCCCTCCCTCAGTTTGCATTAGCAGTTAGACGTCTTTATCCTACAATGCCATGATCTAAAGCGCTTGATAAGAACTTGATCGAATGGTAATCTCCGGAAAGCTCTGGCGCGGTTGGTCTCTTAATCAGGCTAAGGCTCGTTGACATGGTTGACAGTGCCTAGGTTCAAACAATGTCTCGACTATCCGATCTCGTGCTAGACTCGAGACTCCGCACTAAATCCCGCGATTCCATAACCATCCATTCGTACCTCGAGATCGATGAAGTCGGTAGACGGTTCTCCCGAGAAGAACACTGGAAGTGGGAAAAATCTCTTGGACGTGGAGGGTTTGGAGAAGTCTGGCTACAGAGATGTGTTACAAAAAGTGCAAAGCAGGATTGTTTTCGGGCAGTAAAGGTTATCGACAAGCCACGGAATCTATCTGAGTCCTTGGATTGCAATCGAGAATTGGAAGCGATTACCAAATTCTCAAACGATCGAGTGAGTTGAATGATTACGGGGCGTGACTTCTAGTCTAACAATCACGACAGTATAAACGATGGTTCGTGAAATCGTTCGGCTGGTTTGAAAATCCAAATTCAATGTTCGTTACCATGGAATACTGCCGCCATGGGGATCTTCACCACTATCTTAAGGGAAAACTTTTAGTACCTGCTGGAGAAGTCCAGCAATTGACATACCAAATACTTGAAGGTCTTGATCAGATGCATCAGAACGATTTTGCTCACAGAGATCTTAAGCCTGGGGTACGCATGATTTTCTTATTAAGTGAATATCTACTAATGTTATCAGAACATTCTTATCAAATCAATGCCACCAGAAGACAAGTGGTGGATAGTACTCGCCGACTTTGGTATTAGTAAGAGGGCAGACGAAAGCAACGGACCTACAACAGCGATTAAAGGCACAACCACATTTATGGCGCCGGAACTGTGTGGGTATCTGGATCAGATGAGGCCCAAGTCCATCGTCGACTTCAAAGCAGCCGATATGTGGGCTTTGGGAGAGATTATCTTTCAGATGCTAACCGGCGAGCCTACCTTCCAAAATCCCATAGAGTTGATGACATACTGCCTTAGACAGCGAGAATTCCCATCTAATCGGCTTCCAATATCCGCCGCAGACGACGGCCATGAGTTTGTCGCTGGTCTTATGATGGCGTTGCCACAAGATCGAACAACTACAACCCAATGCATTCAGCACCGCTGGATGGAGTCGCTAGTAGAGGATGAGTTTGCTGCGCTGAATTTGGAACAAATCAGTCCACCGGTACCAGAATTTCCCCGGAATGAGTTAGCCTCAGCTCAATGGTCAAATCTATCAAATCTTGAACATGGACCCACACAAACAACGGCCCAATGGAGACCGGAGAAGCCCCTATTCTCCAACGATCTTAGTGCAAGACAAACTCAACTTGAATTGACATCTAGCAGTGCATCAACTCAACACTATTGGAACGCTGACCAGGAAATAACGCCGGTA